>QVTF01009767.1:12500-22091 GCA_003573665.1 Oxygymnocypris stewartii | reverse complement strand
TTACACTAAGTACAAATAGCCTGCCTTGTTGCAGAGGCTTTCACACTAGCTCCGCCCACTAATGTGTGATTGGGGTAGACAACACTAAAACAGATAATTGCCACAATTTGCAACAAGTGGGATAGCAGAAAACATTGCTTTTTTAACAGTGTAAATATAATCTATAGCTATTTGCACTTGTAGTGTAAAAATTATTATTATTTTTTTTTTCATATATTTTTCAGAAGTTTGTGACTATTGTGATGTACTTCTGAGAGAAACAGAATATTGATTGAGGAAAATAGAGGGGCGTGGCTTGTTTTTTCTACTGTGAATTGATTGAATGTAGTAAAAGTAGGCGAACACTGACAGTTGGAGGGGGGCGTGGTTAATGATGTCACGCTCGTGCACCAGCCGTCAAACTGATGTCATCAGAGAAGGCCCAGTGTTTTAAAGGGGACGAGCATTTTCAGATTTAGATCAAAGATTATGAAAGCAAACACTTTTTTTGTGGATTGACTTGCATGAATGAATTGTTCACCACAAAAATAGCAAAGTGCGCTAACAAAATAAATTAGTCAATTATGATTTCACGCAGACTTTAATATCAGTAAAGTAACAGTTCTTCTATTCAAGAACCAAAACACTCAACTTCCTCCAGAATCTGACCAGAACTATCAGCACAGTAGAGAATGGACAAAGAACTGAACAAAACAGGGTTTAAATACAGACCAACCCAATCCCAGAAATCAACATCAGGTGTTAGCTAGTTAATCATTAACCAAGGAGACAAACCAAGAGAGGAAAACTGTACAAAACAGATCACACTGAAAAATACTCAATTTATATACAATATAAATATTTGACACCATTCCTCAATCTCACGACTTAAAGTAGCAATTGAATTGAACAGGTTAACCATTTGCATTGTATAAAATAGACACTGCTTTGAATAAATGGGATGTTCATAAAATAAATACTATCTATTCCATCTATTCACCCTTATGTCACTCCAAACTGCCTTACTTTCAGCTCTGAGCAATTCTTACGAATGTATTATGAATGCTTTCATAGTGCTGCAAAGAGCAGCGTCAACATGTTGCACAGAACAGTCAGTCAAAGGACTTTATAAATAGCATGAGTTAAACGATGTCAGAATATCGTACGATGTCTTTAAGCAGCAGTTTATCCAGGTTGACTGCTGGTTTTCCACACACTGTCAGGTCTGAGAACATCAGCATAAGCCTGCTGCTGTGACTCGATAGTATTGAATTACTTTTCCCATCAGGACGCTGCTCGCTCTGAGCGCTGTCTCCGAGTCCAGCACGGTGGTGTATGGTTGAAGCAGTGATATTCAATCCAACAGACACATTGTGTAGGTGGACCAATTACCACTATATTCCTTTTCACAGTCATACGATAGAAGGCTTTCATTTATTGCAGATGTTCGCCCAAGGGAGCAAGAAGCAAATCTGAAACGGAGACTGCAGAGAAGCGCTGAGGCAGCAGAATGCTGTATTTGAACTGCGATTAATTACATTTTGGGATGCACTGGTTACTGGAGGACAGCCAGAGCTCAGTGCTTTAGCCAATGCTAACGCTAGCTGTCAGGGTCGATCAAACAGACGTCATCATATCCCTTCAGAAGAGTGATATCTTCTGCAGACGCTTGGTAGCCTAGCTAAAATCAATGCATGGCCTTTGTGTTATAACTAAGTGCTGTCCAAGTTGTAATTTAGCTTTCTGTTTGAGTTTACAACAAAATTAATTACAAAAGATTTAAAATACCCGCATTCCTCAAGCAAGGCCATATAAAAAATAGAATATACCTAATTATGAGATATAAAAAGTCATAGGTATGAGATACTACACCATACTTATGAGATGAGAAGTCAGCATTATGATATACTGAGTCATAATTATGAGATAAAATACAATTGTGACATTATAACAACATTGTTAAAAAGTCAAACATGAGATTAAAAAGCCAAAATTGAGATAAAATGCCAAAATGACGACATGAGTTGAAATTATGAGCTAGAAATCCTACATTAAAAGGTATAGTCTAAATTATGACGAGTCAAAATGAGCCAAAACCCACAATTACAAGATAAAAAGTCATAATTATGAAGTCAAAATCGTGAGCCAAGAAGGCAAAATTATAAGATAAGTCAGAAATATGAGATACTACAGTAAGTCATATTTATGAGATAAAAGACATAATTTTGACATAAGTCCACATTGTGTGTTAAAAAGCCAAACAGGAAATACAAAAAAAGTCAAGAGATACTACATCATAATTATGAGAAACTGTTGATAAAAAGGCATGATTGTGACATAAATGGGCACAATTATGAGATACAAAGTCATAATTATGTCAGGTTTTTACTTACCCTTTAATTGCAACTTGTCAATTTTGACTTTTTTTTCATAATTATGAGTTAGTATGTCATAATTTTGAATTTTATCTAATAATCATGATTTATCAAAGCATGCTTGTTTTTCTTATTTGGCAGAAATGAGCTTCCATACAAGACCACCAGGCCTGCAGAGTAGATTTTGGCACATCTTTTCCCTCTCCGGTAAGTCAATATGAAATTATGGTTTTCGGGCATGCATAATGAGTCAAATCAAACTAAGATGATGCTAAAATTTTGTTAGTGACGTTTGTAGACAAACACACACCGTTTGTGTGGTAAACAGAGTGGGAAACGCTGACTCCTACTCAGGAGAACTAGGTCACATATGAATGCTGCAGCTGTTTTATGATTTCATATTGCAATGATAACAAAATTGTTCTCAGTCACTTGCTACAATCATTCACAACATTTTCTGTCAAAAGAAGAACTAGAAACGATAAACAGTCTGTTCATTTGTATTAAGGTGACCTATATATTGTTCCCTTGCAAAGTTTGATGAATTCAAAATCTGACAGTCACAATTGAAGAAATCATAATTAGCTTGAATGCTAATCAAACTCCTGTCAAGAAGCAGATCCTCTGGAGCCCAGCTGTGCCGTGAGAAGATCATAAAGTGTGCCAATGAAATAGATGTGTTTTCACATCCTACGCTGTCATTATTTTGACCCTGGAAGCTGCCTTCACCACAAATGTGTGCCAAAGCTTGAGAGAAGGAAGGAAATCTGGCGTGCCTTGGAGTCTACGGGAGGAAACTTCACAATGTTGAAGTTTATGAAACTCCATTTATGTCATTACCATTTATGACCTGGCAGGTTGATATCATCTCACTCCAGTTTTCACACCAAATTCCCAAACTGTGACTTTAGTCATGCACCACTCCCATTCATATTTTCGTATTGCAGGAAACCCACCTTGTTTCGCAACACCCAGACTGGCTTACAACATGCAAAGAACAGATTATACGTGCCTATGTAGGTGGAGGCGTCACCGTTTGGTTCCTGGAACAGTGTGACAAACCCGATCATGGAAGCGGAGCCAAAGGCCAACCAGGAAATGCAACCTTGGGAAGCAGGAACGCTTTGCTCTGAGGAAGTACATCATAGACACTCGGGAAGGCAACACCGCCCCACTGAGTCAGCATTACTGCTAGGTGGACTCTAGGATATGACATTAGTGCAATGTTTTTATGGACACCTTTAACAAAAGGCCTAAAATTGGATTCCAAGGTTGGGAATGCTCTCAAATGTGTCTTTTTGTTTGGGACTGGTGCAAGGTGAAAAGGTTTTGGATAGAGCACTTCAAAAGTCACTAGTGATGGGTCAAACATGATTTCTTCATTGCTTCTGTCACGTGACAAATAAAAGAAAGACACGGAAGGTAAAGTGAACACGAGACGAGGATAAACTCAAATTAAGTCTTTAATATCAAACCAGGCAGGGCAAGACAAATCAGGAACACCGGGAGTAACGAGTAGACACGACAACACTAACTTCTTCTTCGTTGGAGTTTTACGGCATCCATAGTGTTGCATTACTGCCATCTACTGTCTCACTTTGACTTACTATATCTTAATTCAATTTATTAAATTCATCCTTCCAGTCCAGTCCTCCTTAAAAATGTGAAACAAACATCTCCGTCCTTGGTCATGATTACCACACGTTACTATATTTTTAACATTATGCTCTACTATAACTATTTCCCGTAACGGATTCTTGAACTCTTGTTTTCTTGTATATATTTCTTACATGATATAAAGATATGCTTAATTGTTTCCTCCTCCTGACATTCATCACATAGTCCTGTCGGATGTTTTCCCAAAACATGAAGAGTTTTGTTAAGCTTGCAAAGACCAATCCTCTTCCTTCCAATCTTCCTTTTAATTACCGTTTTACTTTCCATACATATCATATATAGATGTCTCCCTTTAATTTCATTATCCCACTGTTGCTGCCATTTTTGCCTTATCCTTTTCCACACTAAACTCTTCCCTTCTGTTTTTGATCATTTCATTTGGATGCCCACGTGCGCATATATGTGATATTTTTCCCTTGCTTACTTATTCTGGAGTTTGTAAATACAATTTCATAAAGTAATTCCTAATGATGTGTAGTTACACCAGACTTATACTCACGAGGAGAGTTACAGAATCACTATATATTACAACGTTATCCCATCTAGATTGTTCAATCCATTCTAATGCTATTAATACAGCATATAACTCGACTGTTTACACACTTAAACTATCTGATGTTCTTTAGTTTACTCCCACATGATGTCTAGGGATATATACAGAAGATCCCGTTGCCTCGGTTTGAAAATCCTTTGATCCATCTGTAAAAATGTGAATACTATCTTTATACATATATCTATAATATTCACTGACTATATCTGTAATCCCACTACTGCCTTTTATTAGTAGTAGCTCTATGTCCACCTTTGTATTTTCCATTGTCCAGATTGGTTTGTTAGTCAACACCACAGTACTAGCAAATTCTGTGTCATAGGTGTCCATTTCTTTTGGTATTAAATCTCATGTCCAGCCAAAACTTTCCCTTTTCCTCCTCTCCTTCTCCCAACAATACTGTAGAACCTTTTTCGTTGGATGATTTTCCTTAAATGAATCCAATAGTTGGCTACCGGTTGTTTCCTTCGTATCCATAGAGGCATTTCACCTGTTTGAACCTGAAGTACACACACTGGGGGAGTTATAATCGCCTCTAAACATATTCTTAAAGCTCGTGCCTGCACAACATCCAATTCGGTTAACACAGATTTTGCTACTGACCCATACACGGTACAACCATAATCTAATTTAGACCTTATTAGTGCTATATAAATATATTTCAGAGCTGAAAAACTTGCTCCCCATTCCAATCCTACAAGACACCTCATTACATTAAGCACTTTTTTACATTTATACACGGTGTACTTTATATGTTCCCTCCATGTTAGTTTTGAGTCAAAATATACTCCCAAGAATCTAAAACACTCTACTTTCTCTAAAGTGGTTCCATACATTTCAACCTTGCATTCCTTAGACTTCCTTTTATTTGTTTTTTTCCACTGAAAACTTAAATCCCCATTTTATCAAAGGTAACACTAACTAAACAGACAGGAACTTAAATACACTGGATAATTACTAACATAATCAAACACAGCTGGGATATAATTAACTAATAATCACACTAAGCAAGGACAGGAAACAAACCAAATATGGACACAAGAGGGCGGGAACACATGACACACAGGACACTGGACTGACACCTAACTATAAGTCTCTTTACCTCCAAGCATATACAGTGCACATAGCTCATATCTCATTTTGTCATAATTATGACTTTTTATATTTTTGACTTTGTCAATTTTGACATTTCTTATCTCATAATTATGACTTAGTATGTCAAAGTTTCCACTTTTATGTCACAATTATGACTTTTTATCTTATAATTTTGACTTTGTTAATGTCAAACTTTTATTCAATAATTATGACTTAGTAAATCATAATTTCCACATATCATAACTATGAATTTTTATCTCATAAATTTGACGTTTTGGTATAATTTTGACTTATGTTGATTTTCACTCTTCATCTCAGAATTGTAACTTTAGTATGTCCTTAGAATTCTCTTTTACGTCATAATTACGACTTTTTATCTCATATTTTTGACTTTGTCAATTTCGAACCTTTTATTTCATAATTATAACTTAGTATGTCATAATTTCCACTTTTCTCATAATTACGAGTTTTATGTAATAATTATGACTGTATATCTATTTTTTTTACTTTGTTAATTTTAATATTTTATTTAATAATTGTGATATACGCAGTATGTCATAATTGCCACTTTTGTCATAATTATGACTTTTTATATTTCATAAATTTGACTTTTTGTTATAATTCTGATTTATGTAAATGTTTTACTCTTTAGGGTGCATTCCAAACGTGTTATATTGCCCTCCGAAGGGCACTTCGTAGTTAAAACAATCATAGCCGCCATATCGAAGGGTCGTTCCAAACTCAAAGTCATCAAAACTGCTACTTTAAAGGGCCCTTCGGAATGAAGGATTTCGAGATGGACACTTCAGGCCCCCATGATCCTTTGCACAAGGAAGTTGTTTGGCGTCACACCCTGCATTTCATTCCGAAGGGCTCATCCCTATGCCCTAATCCCTTCAAAGGGTTTACTCCGGAAGGGAACGCAGGGTCAATCTCAGAATTATAATTTAGTATGTCAAAGTTTCCATTTTATGTCATAATTATGAGGTTTTTATCTCATCATTTTGACTTTTTGTCATAATTAAGGTATCTGTCAATTTGGAGTTTTGTGTCATAATTATACTTTTTTATGTCATTATTATGATGTACCAAAGCATTTTCTGTCGGAAATGAGCCTCACACAAGGCCACTGGCTCAGACCTGACCACATGTCTCTTTTCTTTGGATCCGAGCACATTTACTTTAGAGTCTTATACCTGACCCTGGTTTTACATGGATCCTGGTTGGTGGGTCATGAGCACATTCAAGGTTTGAGGCAATCTGTAAGTCACAGAAGAGCTCAATGCTCTCGTCAGCATCTTTTAGGGAGTTTCTGACCACAACAAGCTGGAACTCAATGAGGCAAATCCAATTACACTTGGAGCCATGGACTAGAAGACTTCATTAAAATCACATCTACCAAATACTCCCAGACGCTCCTTCAAAATGTGATTCTCCCTTCGGTGGCTTGTATTTGATAGATCAATGAGCTTCACCAGTGGAGCACATCTTTGGCTTACATGCTCCAACACACATTCATTTCCAGTGTGACGGAAAGATCGAGGTCAACATCTCAGAAAGCTCATTTCATCCCACATTGCCACCAGATCATATGTGGGATCAAACATGAATCAGACTTCTCTGAAATATCGGGGATAACCCTGTGGGGATTCACCGGAGCAGAAACTCATATACTTAGGAAATAAACTCATGTGGCCTTCCATAAACTGGGGAAGTACTCGTTTTCCAAGAAATCAAGGCATAATGGAAATGTTTTGTTGAGTTTGTGCTTTTCTCGATGTAGTCCCAATGATGAGTCAAAAGACAAAGGTCAACGACAGTCACATATAGTCCATTCAACACATTTTAAACTTTAAAAAGACTTTTCAATCATAATAAATCACAAGACATACATTACTTTGATGCATTAAGGTATATACAGGTACATCTCTACAAATTAGAATATCATAAAAAAGGTCAATATTTTTTGTCACTCATTTCAGAAAGTGAAACCAATATATTATATAGATTCATTACACATAGAGTGAAATACTCCAAGCCTTTATAATCTTGACATTTTGATGATTATTGCTTACAGATAATAAAAACCCAAAGTTCAGTGTCTCAGAAAAATTACATAAGATCAATAAAAAAGGATATTTGAAACCGAAATGTCAGGCTTCTGAAAAGTGTGTTCATTTCTATGCACTCAATACTTGGTTTGGCCTCCTTTAGCATGAATGACTGCATCAATGCGGCGTGGCATGGAGGCGATTGGCCTGTGGCACTGCTCAGGTGTAATGAAGCCCAGGTTGCTTTGATCGCGGCCTTCAGGTCATCTGCATTGTTGGGTCTGGTGTCTCCCATCTTCTCCCTTGGTAGAAATCACGTTTCCCCCTCCATCATTGGGCCCTTAGAATTGTCCCTGCATATTATCCACTCACAACATCCTAGTAACTACTTAGCAACCACCGATTATACCATAGCAACCACCTAGAAACCACCCCAAATATCACATAAACATAAGAACATACTCTTTTTATGCCCGAATGGAATAAAACACCATAATGCCAAAGCAACTGCACAGCATCCACTCCGAACACCCTAGTAGCTATATAGCAACACCCTACCAATCACCCAGAATATCACAGAGACATAAGAATGAACTATTTTCATGCTAAACAGGAAGAAAACACCATAAAGCCATAGCAACTGCACAGCATCTGCCCTTAACACTCTAGTAGCTACATAACAACCACCCTGGCAGCAACTCCCTACCAATCACCCAGAATGTTGAAGAGACTTAGAAGAGACAGGAAGAAAATGCCGTAACACCATAGCAACACGATGGAATACACCAAGAACAACCTAGTTACTACTTAGCAACCACCAAGAGCTATTTTTATTTTATAGCTGATAATTAATAGTGTGGAAAATTATCATTCACCAATGACAATATAGTATTTTTTTTTATTTTTTTATATTACAAAGCCACGAATCATTAAAACAGAAAATATAATGAATAACACACACACACACACACATACACGCACACGCACACGCACACACACACTCACACCACACTCACACTCACACTCACACCACACACACCACACTCACACTCACACACACACACTCACACACACACACACCACACACCACACACACACACACACACACACACACACACACACACTCACTCACTCACACTCACACACACACACACACGCTCACACACACACACACACACACACACACACACACACACACACACGTACGCACGCACGCACGCACACACAGAGCTGATTATTGAAAAACACTATCGGCTGATTCCAGATCATGCTTAGTGATTACTCTACTTTAAAAATCAACTGTAGGACTTCTAAAATATTTGATATTTATTACTGTACAGTAAATCCTCTGTATTACAGCCACTTGCCAAGTTTTTGCTAAAAGTAAACACTTTCTGGTAGCCGTGCCCTCATGTGACTGGGAGTTTAATGCCTCTCCCATTCTTTAAATACAAATTAATTAGGAGCGCTGGTGCCATCCCGTCCCAGTGGAGATTTCCAGGCCGCTGCATCACGCTGGGCTCTTGTTTTCATTGGTAGGTGCGGTGGAACCTGGAGCCAGGAGGTTAAATGTGGAAAGTGGGTCTTCTGGCCATGGGCCGCGGCAGCCATCCACAGTCCTGGCGCCACAGCTGGCCTCACCTGTCTGCTCCGTTTGAGTTCTGACAGCCGACGAACACTGAAACTGGGAACAGGGGGAGTTCATTCATCCCATCTGCAGACAACATCCTATTCATTTAGTTACCAAGCAGAGCGTCCCCTAACGGGTGTTGTTTGTAAGCCACACCGCCGGCGAACAGGACTCGTGGCTCTCTGAATTCAGTGTCTGCTGGGCTCGTTAGTGGAGGGGGATGAAGGGAGTGGG
>QVTF01009767.1:0-10000 GCA_003573665.1 Oxygymnocypris stewartii | reverse complement strand
CTAGGCCTGGATTTCCAACGGGGAATTTTAAAAGATGGAAGTTTATAATGTACATTTAATGCTAAACAATAATTGATAAAGGGATAGTTCACCCAAAAATGACATTTTGATGTTTGTCTGCTTACCCTAATAAGCAGGGCATCCAAGATGTAGGTGACTTTGTTTCTTAAGTCGAATACAAACGAGGATTTTTAACTCAAACCATTGCAGTCTGTCAGTCATATAATGGCAGTCAATGGGCTCCACAGCTTTGAGAGACTCAGACAAAACCTAATTAAACCCTGCAGCTCGTGACGATACATGGAGGTCTAAAGAAACTAAACGATTGATCTGTGCAAGAAACTGAACAGTATTTATATTGTTTTGTACCACTGATACACCGCTCCGTCCAACTGTCCTGAGCGTGTTCACAACGGCTGGTGCATGACGCGTCTTCTTCTTCTTGCTTTACGGCGGATCGCAGACTTTTGGACCATTGGCACTCCTAATTGAGACTGTAGATAGAGTGTCAATGGTCCATTTGAGAGATAGGTGGCGGTAATTAACTTGTTTTTTTCTCTCAGAGCCGTGAGTCCTATTGACTGCCATTATATGACTGACAGACTACAAAGGTCAAAGTGCCCCTATTATGCCATTTTTAAAGTTGTTAATATTATATTATGAGTCTCCTAAAACAGGTTTACATGCATGCAAGGCAAAAGAAAACTTGTTTTCTCAAAAAATCTGTATAATTTGACCTCATTTGTAAATGATTGCTAAACGACTCGTGCAAAGCATTTCAAAGAATCAGTCTCTCTAAACTCCTCCTTTCCGCGAGGCCTCACTGCTGTGATTGGTCAGATGGCACAGTCCTTTGTGATTGGTCTACCCCGCCGTACAAGGAAACGCCCATTGCAATAATGGAGTGACAGCCCTGGAGGAGACTTGTCAATACATAGAAAAGATTGTATAGATTGTACCTTACCAATTCGAGCCGGAGTCTGATGATGAAACGCTTGAAGTGGCTGATCGACAAGAGACTGATTCGTGAGCACGACTGGAGCAGGACGTTTCTCAGTGGCAAGTTTGTAGTAATTGTAAGATGTGATTGCAAGTTGTTCACGACGTAGAACGTGGGCGGACATTATGCAAATGTGTTACTTCATGACGTGCAGCTCTAAAATAATACGATTCGAATTCCTGACGACTGGTTTAGGCGATTGAGAGCCGACTCTTTTTTTCATCGACAATAACTTTATTTATCGTACACTGTCGGCTTCACAACATTGCAGATATTTTATGTTCACATACAGCTGCATGACACACTGCATGAAAGGTAATATTCGAAAAGGCATTATAGGGGTGCTTTAAGTTAAATATCTTTGTTTGTGTTCTTCTGAAGAAACACATTCACCTACATCTCGGATGCCCTGCAGGGGGTAAGCAGATAAACATCACATTTTTATTTTTGGGTGAACTATCCCTTTAAGCAGATACAATGCACTGATGAATCAAAGTCCCTATGTAACATGACTCAAAAACCAGTTTGGCAAACATTCACAGAGCCACACGTGCAAAATAATCTCTGCTGAAAACCGTACATCTGCTAAACAAATGTTAGCATTTCCATTTAGTTTCTTTATACATCTTTATTTTTTATCTTCTAAATCTGGGACAGCCGAACAAATTTACCGTCCAGATCCAGAGATCCCGTTGGAAAATCCCTGGCAGTTCGAGTGCGATTCCAAAGCTTAGCTAATGAGCTTTTTGGTTGCCTGATGGTTTGTTGGCAAGCTTGTTTCTGAAGACAAACCTTGTCATGTCTTCCCATTTAGCACGAATGCTTAGATTTCATATGCCAGTGAACAGCAAGGTAAATACAGTCGTGCTTATGGCCAAAGCCACATCATTACATCTCGAGCTTGTCAGAAACGATGGATGGCTCTGGAAAGACTTGAGAGCCCAAATCTACAAACTGAGAAAGCCACACTGAATGAGTAAGAGCAAGAGCTTTGAACCTAGTGTACAGAAAAACCTCGATTAGAGTTAATGAGTTCAGCAAAATCAAATCTGCATTCTGTTCAATGGAAACAAACTGTGGTGGAGTACAACAATGAGTTTTACTCATTAGACCAAAGTATTATATCTCATAATTCTGGGTGGTAGGACAATATGAGGTCCCAGTTAACAAGAAAGGTTCACAAAACTTTCACTAACTTTAAAAAAAAAAAATGTTATATGAATGTTAGGATAAAACATTCTTAAAGTAATGTTTATGGAACATATACATTCTCATAATGTTGAGAGAAAACGTTCTGAGATCAACATTCTCTGAAAATCCACATGAAGTTATTTGTTTTTGGTGAATGTTCTAAAGATTCTTCATTTGTAACCTTTAACATTCTAATTATGACAATAAAAAAATAAATATAATAACTGGACCTTTTAACGCTCTTAGGCCCGGTTTCATAGACAGGGCTTAGCCTAAACCAGGATTAGGCCATAGTTCAATTAGGATATTTAAGCTATTTGTATAAACATGCCTTAGAAAAAAAGCATTACTGGTGTTCATCTTAAGACAAAACCAGAGGTGGAAAGTAACGAATTACATTTACTCGCGTTACTGTAATTGAGTAGCTTTTTTGTGTACTTGTACTTTTTTAAGTAATTTTTTTAATCTGTAATTTTACTTTTACTTAAGTATATTTTGTGTGAAGTATTGTACTTCGCTACATTTTAAAACACATTCGTTACTGAGTAAAAAAAAAAAAATCGCTCCGTGGAAACAACTGCAGTAAATAATGGGCAGAAGAAGAAACTGGCGCTAAAATCACAAGAAAGATGCAGACGAACAAGACAGGCGTTAATGGTGCAGACCCAGCTGAAAACCAAACCCCGTCGTATTCTGCTGAAGTTGAACTCGAAGGAAATGAAGTGAACCCCTGGCCATATATTTATGCTCTATTATGCAGTGTTAGCTGTGTTTGCCTCGGGAGACCGAACTAGCAGCTTATAACATCTCGACATCGCCCTTCGCAAGCATGTAGAGGTAACGTAAGGTAAATACTTACATCATTGCATTGGTGGTTAAAATGAAGCTTTGGCGGTTTGGCAAAAGGTTTTGCACAAATGAGCCAAAAAGACAGTGGTGCAGGGTGTGCAATATCATCTGAGATAATATAATAATTGCTGTTTTAACGATGTGCGATTTGACATTATCAGTATTTTGCTCAA
Organism: Oxygymnocypris stewartii; assembly: GCA_003573665.1. Classification (NCBI taxonomy): domain Eukaryota; kingdom Metazoa; phylum Chordata; class Actinopteri; order Cypriniformes; family Cyprinidae; genus Oxygymnocypris; species Oxygymnocypris stewartii. Next base: position 6,787 of record QVTF01009767.1, on the reverse strand, counting down.
AACCAAACAAATCACTCTTAAACAGTGTGCCGTGAAATCTAGTAACGTTAGATTAGACTAGTCCGCGTGCATTTGTTGTGCTTTCTTTCACTGCGTGATTCAGTCTGTTAAAATGCGTTTAGAATGATCACAACATTGAAGATATAGAAGCAGAAAATGTATATATTTATATAATTTAATATAGTAAGTCAGCATCACATGAAGAATGCCGTTTTTCTCAAAAAAATCACCATGATTACATAGCCCTGTAGTTTTTATTTTTACAACAGTTCAAAAAACAAGAAGTTAATTAAGAGACTTGCGTTTTAGTCACCATATTGCCTGTTTTTGCTCTATTTCGACAACAAAAATAATACCAAACACAGCCATCATACACAGTTTTGCGTCTCTGACTCTGAGCAATGACGTGTTTTGTTCCTGAATGTATTAACCGTTTAAATGATTCTGTTCAATCGCAATGATTCACTTATCAGTGACTTGCTGACACCTACTGGTGGTTCTAATTTAACATTTAAAGTATCTTTTAATTTTTTATTTCAAATGACTATTTAACATTTGTGACCCTGGCCTGGAGCACAAAACCAGTCTTAAGTCGCTGGGGTATATTGGTAGCAATAGCCAACAATACATTGTATGGGTCAAAATTATACATTTTTCTTTTATGCCAAAAATCATTAGCATATTAAGTAAAGATCATGTTCCATTAATATATTTTATACATTTCCTACCGTAAATATATCAAAACTAAGAGCATAATTTGAACAACTTTAAAGGAGATTTTCTCAATATTTGGATTTTTTTTGCACCCTCAGATTCCAGATTTTAAAGTATTGTCCGATCATAACAAACCATACATCAATGGACATATTATTTATTCAGCTTTCAGATGATGTATAAATCGCAATTTAGGAAAATGGACCCTTATGGTTTTGTGGTTCTTATTTATCAAAACATTATTTCTGCATTTGTAACTGCAGGCTAAATGCATTCATGTCAGTGTGCCACTTCAGATGAAGCTTCTGCGTTTCCTCTGCATTGCAAAGATGCATTTTGTTGATACTGATTTAATTTCCCTGGTAAGAGCCTAAATGTGTTATTATTCTAAATAACTGATTACTTTAATTAAAAACACCTAGTTTGAGATTTATAGGCCCATATCCCAGGTGTGTCAAACTCTGGAGGGTGTTGCTGGAGGGCCGCAGCCCTAAAGAGTTTAGTTCCAACCCTGCTCCCACACACAAACCATGTAGTTTTCAAATAAGCCTAAATGATTAGTTTAGCTGTATCAGATGTGTTTAATTAGGGTAATATCTACACTGGTAGGGCTGTGGCCCTCCAGGAACTGAGTTTGACACCTTTGGTCTATCCCATTTTTCCCTCCCATTGTTAAAATGTAACTAAGTAATTTTTACTCTGAGTAAATTTTAAATGAGCTACTTTTTACTTTTACTTGAGTATATTTTTAGACTGGTACTTTTACTTGTACTTAAGTAAAATTTCAGTAATGTAATGGTACTTTTACTTGAGTACAATATTTTTGTACTCTTTCCACCTCTGGACAAAACAAAGGCACTGACATGTTTTAAGATCAATCAGTGCAAGTTTCTTTCTATTGAAACAGCCCTGATTTACATTTTAGTCTAGGATTAGGCTTAAGCCTTGTCTGTGAAACCGGGGGTTAGAATATTTAAAATAATCGTTCATATAACATTTAATATTGAGTGAAGATAATGCTAGTAGAATGCTGCAAAAAAAAACAGTTTATGAACCTTTAACGTTCTAAGCCCAAGATGAAAACTGGACATTTTAATGTTCTTAAAATGAACGTAGCCTACAAATAACATTACCTTTTGGGTGAAAATAAAGTTATTAAAAGTTGTAAGAAACGATTTAGGAACCTTTAAATTAAATTTTAATCACACCAAGAAAACTGGACATTTTCATGATCTTAAAATGAACGTGGCCTACAAATAACGTTACATTTTGGGTGAAAATAAAGTTATTAAAAAGTTGTAAGAAACAATTTAGGAACCTTTAAATTACGTTTTAATCACAACAAGAAAACTGGACATTTTCATGATCTTAGAATATTAAAAATAAACATTTAAATAACAGTATATTTTGGGTGAAAATAATATTATCTAAATTAACCTTTAGATAATGTTCCAATCATGAAAATAACAAATTTAAACTTTTTAGAAACATTTCAAAACAACGTTCCTGAAATATTTGTATAACGTAAACGTGTAACTCGAGACATTACAGATGTGTAAACCAGCTCACTTTTATAATTATACTATAGTAGATACAGTATATTTGCATGACTATAAGCGGACTGATTTATGTAACTTACAATAAGTAAATCAAACAAAAACTGGACTTGAAAATAAATAGGGTCACAAACGAAGCATACAGCATAGCCTGAAGCACTAGTGTTCATGTAATTGTAGACAGGATAATACTAATCGTTTATATTGACAGGAGGACGGTTTTTGAGTCATCTGCAGGCATTGGTTTATTGATTTGTTGCACATGTCTAGAGAATCATGTTTATATGGTTCTGCAGTGATAGCGGCCATGTTCACCCACACATCACAAGCGCCAACAACTTTCCCTCATCACTTTATTCCAGCCGCAAGTGGGAAAATCATTCCATTGAAGAAACCGGCACTTTGAAAGGCCTCGTCCACCGCTCAGAGACTCGGACATAAAAGCATTTCAACCACAGATAAAAAAGCCAAATCAAAGTCTGACGAACTCCGGGTAAGAAACCGTTGTCATCATTTCTAGACTTGTGAGAGAGTTAATGCTCTAATCTTCAGACAGACTCCCTATTCTCCAACAGCGGGTTTTGGCTGACTTTTTCAGAGGCTCACTGAGGATTATGGGTAATTGGGGCCAAAACTGTAAGGAGGGGGATCCGCACTTATGGAGAGGTGAGTAGAGCTTCATTCATCAGGCATGTTTGGACCTGCCAGTTCAAAGATCAGCGACTCCTACGCGCTCAAGGATTCTCAAGAAAACAACCTGGAAAACCACAGAGAGTGCACGGACTCGACTGATCCTAAGAATAACGACATCTACGTGGAGTTTTTCTGCCATTGACGGTTTTTCATTTAATAGTTAGTAGTTATTGCGTGAGCCATTGCTAGTATAAGTGGAAAAAAATACCCACAAAAACTACTCTTTAATACACACTGAAGGAAAGATCCAGGCCATATCTAGAGAGCAGAAGATCATGAAAACTTAAAACATGATCATAATGCCAAAATTACAGCATATCAGACATGTTCACAAGTCTCTGAGGTCCAATGACAAGTCTCAAGTCTTTGAGGTCGAGTCTAAGTCAAGTCTCAAGTCTTTGAGGTCGAGTCTAAGTCAAGTCTCAAGTCTTTCAGGTCGAGTCTAAATCAAGTCTCAAGTCTTTGAGGTCGAGTCTAAGTCAAGTCTCAAGTCTTTGAGGTCGAGTCTAAGTCAAGTCTCAAGTCTTTGAGGTCGAGTCTAAGTCAAGTCTCAAGTCTTTGAGGTCGAGTCTAAATCAAGTCTCAAGTCTTTGAGGTCGAGTCTAAGTCAAGTCTCAAGTCTTTGAGGTCGAGTCTAAGTCAAGTCTCAAGTCTTTGAGGTCGAGTCTAAGTCAAGTCTCAAGTCTTTGAGGTCGAGTCTAAATCAAGTCTCAAGTCTTTGAGGTCGAGTCTAAGTCAAGTCTCAAGTCTTTGAGGTCGAGTCTAAGTCAAGTCTCAAGTCTTTGAGGTCAATTCTAAGTCAAGTCTCAAGTCTTTGAGGTCGAGTCTAAATCAAGTCTCAAGTCTTTGAGGTCGAGTCTAAGTCAAGTCTCAAGTCTTTGAGGTCGAGTCTAAGTCAAGTCTCAAGTCTTTGAGGTCGAGTCTAAGTCAAGTGTCAAGTCTTTGAGGTCGAGTCTAAGTCAAGTCTCAAGTCTTTGAGGTCGAGTCTAAGTCAAGTCTCAAGTCTTTGAGGTCGAGTCTAAGTCAAGTCTCAAGTATTTGAGGTCGAGTCTAAGTCAAGTCTCAAGTCTTTGAGGTCGAGTCTAAGTCAAGTCTCAAGTCTTTGAGGTCGAGTCTAAGTCAAGTCTCAAGTCTTTGAGGTCGAGTCTAAGTCAAGTCTCTAGTCTTTGAGTTCGAGTCTAAGTCAAGTCTCAAGTCTTTGAGGTCGAGTCTAAGTCACGTCTCAAGTCTTTGTTCTATTTATTAGCAACAGTTCTTTCAGAAAGTTATTGTGTTTTTTAAATACCGATTTCACGATATGATTTTCTCAACAAAAACAAAATGCTGCACATTTCTTTGTAAAGTTGAAATATGTTACACAACAATACTAAATTGAAATTTTAAAACAAACCCCAAACAATTAAATTATAACACAAATTAAATAAATCTCATATAAACACGCCAAGGCTTTGTCTGTGCTCTTTTTCAATTTAAAATTAGGGGCAACCACTGTGTTTTAAACACAACGCAATCCAAACAAAGAGGCTGTATATATGCAACAGCAGCAGGTTTTAATCTAAAAATGTAATTGTATAATTTGTGAAATTTGCAAAAAAAATGGTCTTGTGAATCTATTCTACATAAAATATCTGCATGAAACAAAACAGCAGACAGGCTGGATTATAATGCAGATTCAATCTCTGCCAGCAGGTGGCGGTTGAACAGAACAGAATGATACAGTGTTTCCTTGGTTGATGCTGTAAACAAAGCAGTGCTGTGGTTATGAACACTTCTTTAATGTGCATTATACAGAGGCAAGATGAAAAGAAAATACCATTTAAACTTTTCTAAAGACAGCCAGTTCCCCTCAGAGATACATTCATATAAACTCCCATCCAAATGACTGGGTGACACATCAAGCACTCTAGCAACCTCCCAGAACACCCTAGCAACTGCACATCAAGCACTCTAGCAACCCTTCAGAACACCCTAGACTACACATCAAACGCCCTAGCAACCTCTCAGAACACCCTAGCAACTGCACAACGATGCACCGAAGCGAAACCACAACCCAGAGCAGCTGATAATCTGCATGCATCAGTCCTGCAGCACAGTCACAGTCAGGCCTGTAGTGCGGTGGTTTGTTGCTGTGCTGTGACTGTAGGGGTCAGTGTGACTCTGCAGTGCTGCTGATGTTTGACAGCTGTGTCCAGCTGTTCTCCGCTCTCACAGGGGTCAGGAACGACACAGAGCCTTCGCTTGTAATATACAGTTACAGGGACTCGACTGATGCTTTATGTCCCTCCATTGTTTGTTTATTTAACTGTGATGCTACAGCACTTAAAGAATCCTAATTAAAGCAGAGACGCCAGACTGTATTAGACTGATTGCACGCCAGGCGCTATTTCACAACTGAAGTGACAGTGGAGGAATTATTGTGTCCATATTAATATGATAACATACTTTTAGAGCAACAGCGGATGAAGGTAGTTCTGTTCCAAAACCCTAGTTTGCTGTCTAAAGCCAAATACTGATGTTAGCATGCTGTTAAACTAATCACATCAACTGTTTATTCAAGATGCAATGCATTATGGGTCTACTGCATCTAATAAAAAGGCATGTGATGCTGTTCGAAGCTGATCGAAACAAGGTATTTGTAAAGGATGCATTCTTTTTGGAAATCCAATTTAACTTGGTCTTGGAACCAGAACCGCGATACTTACAGTTAAAATGTTGATTTATTTGTTGTTCTTGATCTGAATGCATGATTTACATGACATGCACATAAAAATAAAGTCAATACAGTATTAAAAATATTGCAAATACCACATAAAATTACAAATCTATCTGTCTGTAATGGTAGTTTTTTGCAAAGACAGATTAACTGCTCTGAGCGGGAAAAGGACCTTAAAATTACATCGCATCAGTTTAAACACAAAATTACTTCCTAAAAGCTAAGAATATCAGTCAGTAGTATGGAAAATTCACTTATTTTAATATTGTACATAACCATAATGCATATTTTTTTAAATATACTTTTTTATTTTTTGTATGAATATATAAGTAAATATTACTTTTACAAATAAATATACTGCAAATACCCCACAACATTAAGAGTTTTTTGCAAGCGTCGTGGTATATGTTGTATTTGCAATGTGAAGACAGATTAACTGCTTTACTGACAAGGTCTGAAAATGAGAAAAAGGACCATGAAATTATATTTGCATCAGTTCAAATACAAATGAGCTAAGCTAACAGCTAAGATTAGCAGTGAGTAGTGCGGGAAATTCACCTAATAATGTGTAATATATTACATAATCATATAGTAATGCTCATTTTATAATTAAAAACAACAATAATAATAACAACAACAGTAATAATAATAATGCAAATATTTTTTTATATTTATATAAATTTATATTTTGCAAATGTGCATTGTTTTTGTGAAAGTTGCTTTAAAAAATATGTAATTTATTTCATAAATACCTAGCACTTTAAACACCAAATAAAATTATATATATATACACTTACCAAAATTATAAAGGTAACACTTGTGACCAGCCTAAGACACACCTGTGTAATAATCATGCTGTCTAATCATCATCTTGATATGCCACACCTGTGAGGTGGATGATTATCTCGTTCACTAACACAGATTTAGACAGATTTGTGAACAATATTTGAGAGAAATAGGCCTTTTGTGTTCATAGAAAAAGTCTTAAATCTTTGAGTACAGCTCATGAAAAATGGGGCAAAAACAAAAGTGTTGCGTTTATAATTTTGTTCAGTATATTGTCATGGTATATGTTGCTTTTGCAGTGATTCTAAAGACAGATGAACGGTTT
>QVTF01009766.1:0-22120 GCA_003573665.1 Oxygymnocypris stewartii | reverse complement strand
GAGCAAAACAAAGCCTAATTCCCTTAATCGTCCATCACAATGAGAAAAACCAAAGAACATATTTCTGATGTGCAGCAAAAGAATTGAGCTTCACAAATTAGTGAAGTGGCTTTAAGAAAAGAGCTAGAGCAGTGAAAATCCCCATTTCCACCATCAGGGCAATAATTAATAATTTCCAATCAACATAAAATGTTATGAGTCTGGCTGGAAGAGGACGTGTGTCTGTATCGTCCTAATGCACGGTGAGAAGGAGAGTTTGAGTGGCTAAAGACTCTCCAAGGATCGAATTGCAGAAAATAGTCTTGAGGTCAGAAAACCTGAAAAGAAATGGTCAAGCAGCACCACATGTTGTTCGAGAGGGTTTCAAGAAAAATGATCCTAGCTCATCCAAAATAATCTCCAGCATATTCAGTTGTCAGACACGACTAGAACTTCAAATGGGACTGGTTTCTATGGTCAGATGAAACTAAAAAAATTACTTTTTAGCAGCAAACACTCAAGATGGGTTCGGTGCACACAGGGATAAAAAGTACCCCATGTGGACAATAGTAGTAGTAGCCCTTTATTGTCACTAGTCACAAGTACCAGCAAAATTAGCCATCAACCTGTCCATACATACACAACATAAGGGGGTAGACAGAACAGGAAGACAGGGAATCGAAGTAAAACACAGCATTACATGAGGAAAGGGAGGAGAAAAAAAAACATAACCCCCAGACTATGCTCCTTGGGGAGAACAGTGTGAGAACAGAAAAAACACCTCAGCACAAAAGCACATACACCATAGACACACGACTTTGCAACAGGGGGAAACAAATCCAGCTCCGGCAAGCAGCCATCCGGTCCCACAGCCATTTATTCCGGCGCCGGTCGCAGATCCGCTTGACAGCCTGGCGGTTCAAAGCGACCGAGGCAGTTGATCGGGGGAGGGGAGTAATGTCTGTAGAATCGGGGAGGAAGCAAGTGAGTCTCACTGCAGCGCTCTTCCCAAGTTTGGAGAGCCGTGCAGAGAGAGTCTCTCAATAGATGAGACGAGACAAAAGAAGCAAGCAGGGGAAATAACGGAGGACGGGGAGTGAAAAAAGGCGACTGCCTCCGTTGAGTGCCAAAGAGAAGAAGAGAATGAAATATACTGCTGTATTTTTGATATTGTGGGCCTATATTTCTGCTGGAGGTCCTGGACATCTTATTTAGACACATGGCATCATGGATTCTATCAAATACCAACAGATAAAAAAATCAATAAGTGACTGACGATGTTAGAAATCATATAATGGGCCATGTTTGGATCTTCCAACTGAACAATAATCCAAACACAAACCTCAAAAACAACACAAAAAATGGGTCACTGAGCACAAAACCAAGCTTCTGCTGGCCATTCATTCCTCTGACCTGAACCCTGTAGAAGATGAGTGAGTGAACTGAAGAGAAGAAGCACCGTCATGGAGCTGTGAATCTGATGAAGGAATGGTCTCTGATCTCTTATTAGGTGTTGTCTAACCTCATCAGGCATTATAGGAGAACATTTAGACACACTGGCGCACTGAGGGTGCAAAAAGTATTGAATAAAAGGGTGCCGTTAACTGTGGTCAATGTGTATTGAATTTTAAATTCTTATTCTCCAATGAAAGGTTAGATTTTTTGTGAATTGTTTTAAATAAAAGATCAAAAGGATTAACAATGCATATTCATTTCCACAGCCTTCTTTGATCATATTTACCAAGGGTACAAACAATTATGACCACGTCAATACTCAACATTTGAAGTGGATCGAAAGTTTTCATCAAAGTTGTCCTGAATCCTAAAAGGATTGTCTTTGGACAACTTTGATGAACTTTTTTGATCCACTTCAGATGTTGTGTATATATACACACACACACACATATATATACTCATTTGCAAAGCAATGTAAAATACGTGTTCAAGAGTTTGGGGTTATTAAAAGTCGAATTAAATTTGTAATTCGCTTTGGATAAACGTGTCTTCTAAATGTAAACGTAAATTAATAAATTACATTAAAGACAATTGTTATATATATTTCAAATCATTTCTTTTACCTCTTTATTCATCAAAGTATCCTGAATAACGTCTGTTTCAACAACAAACACTGACAAGAAACTTTATATAGTTCTAATATGCTTTTTTTAATAAATGTATTACATTTACATTAAACAATGTATTTAAATAAATTCTATCAATGAGATAATTTAGTAAAGTAGTAAATTCAGACAAAATCATGTAAAAGTTTGCTAGTATATTTACAGAATTATACATTTTGTGTATTTAAAGCAATACAAGCTAAATGAAAACACACACTGCTTTGTAAAAATAACCAACTTTATGTTTCCATAGTACTAATACACAGCTTTACAAATAGGACGCTATGAACAAACCCTTTCATTTTAATGACAACCCTATGCCAAAAAAAACAATACAAAAAAAAACTCAGTGGGTCGATAGCATGAAAAAGATTTCGGTCTCTCTCATATACTGCAACCAAATGAAAAAATATATATAAGACACACACAACCCCCCCAATAAAGAAGGTAGGAACAGCATCAGGACTGATCCGAAACAGTCACATTCACTTGCTGTGACACACAGCTCAACACAAATCTCTTCCTGCGCAGTAACTGTCCGTCTTCACTGGCCTGCCATACTGTATATTACATATTCACAAACAGATGAGGCGGAGAAAACATTAAAATTATTAGTAATGTGCTTCAAAACAGGAAAGCAAACACACCGAACCGAAGCATATACAGTAAATTGATATATATGAGAGATAGACGGTTTCTATCATATAAAATGTTCTGTTATGTAAAACCAAAAGGTTTGGGACTAATAACAGACATGTCTGTAATTTACATATTGGCATGGCTTTGGGTCGACAAACAACCAACATCTGGATCGATTTTCCTATTTGTCCTCATTTGACTGCTACTTCCCCCCCCACACACACACACACACGCGCACGCACGCACACGCGCACACACACACACGCACACACACACACCACCCTCTCTCTCTCTCCCTTCACGAGGTGCTCATTCACACATCTCCTCCGGGAGCTCGTGAGGGTTGAGGATTCCCGGGACAGACATCTGGAGCTTGTGTTTCTCCTCCTGAGCCTGACGCAGAGACGCTTCCCTCTCCTCCAGGAACAGATCTGTGGAGTCCTCGCCCGCCAAACTCCTGCAAACACATGATGTGAGTGATTACGACGGCCCACTGGCGGTGTCAAGTCACGCTTATTTGTGCAGTGCGTTTCAAATGATACGTTTCGTAAGCAGCTTTACATTAAAGCATTTTTAATGTTAGACTATAACAATGCTAGAGCTAGCTAGAGTTGGGAATGTTATCCAGTGTTTCCGCTACATTCATTCAGCCGCGGCGGGCCGCTCGCATCTTTCAGTCGGGTTATTAGCAGAGAACACAGAGCAGGCCATGAATTAATTCATCATAATTCTACTCATTCCTTGCTTATAACGAGATGACAGATGACGCAATGAATCATTAGCACGTGCTTTTGAGTCTTGCTCATTTAAAGGTGAAGATAACTCTCTCATAGACCATTTTATGTGCACCCACAGATCGTGATAAACTGAGTGTGACAGCTTTTAAAGATTATTAAGAGAGTCTGCAAATGTTATATTGATTTAATACAACAGGAAGTTAATATTAAGTGACTTATGTTGTCTGAATATAACACTACTGCCTGATTTTGCTTTGTTTAAATCAAGGAAAATAGCTCCATATAAAGCCGCTGCGCATCTCTAAAAGCATGAATGAATGAACTGCGTTTAAACGAATCTAGTGATTCATAATTACACATTCATGAACAGTCACTTGCTTTCATTTTGAATGAATGATTCAGTGATAAATCAGTGATATACCGCCACCTGCTGGGGTTTCAGTTTCATTTAACTTATATAAATCATTTAATATTTCCATATTTAATATTTAAAACATTAATCTCAACATGAATGCCACCTCTGAGCCTCATTAAACGTTCCTACAAGCCACTTGTGTTCTTCTGTGCCACCTCTGTAGTAAATTCATTTCTATTAATACTTATTTCATATGATTGCTAACTTAATTGTCTAGTTATACTACTTATTATATGGTTTAAATTAGACATTCTAAAAAGCTTATGAATGATATTTTTTTTAATTTGACATGACATACTTTTAATAAAATTAGAAAAATGACAAATGTAAAAAGAAAATGTCAAATATCACCTTGTATTAGGAAGGCTAATTATTGATCAGAATTGTATTATTGATCAGAAGGTGCTCGTAATTTTTTTTAATTAGGAGGACAAGTGCTCCTATAAAGAAAAGTAAGCATAGAGCCCTGTGTAAACAGTATTTTGGCTCCCCGCATGAGCTCTTAAAGGGGACCTATTATGCAAACAACACTTTTATAAGGTGTTGAACACAGTTGTGTGGCTTGTAATGGTAAAAATACACACACTCATTTTTGTATAATCTAAAAAAAAAATAAACAATCTCTCAGAATGAGCGTTTCAGATTTTCTACTACATCATTTAGAGACAATCATTTACATTATATTAAGCTATACATTTACATTTATGCATTTAGCAGACGCTTTTATCCAAAGTGACTTACAGTGCATTCAGGCTATACATTTGTATTGTCAGTATGTGTTCCCTGGGAATCGAACCCACAACCTTTGCGCTGCTAACGCAATGCTCTACCACTGAGCCAACACCACAGGAACATGTCTTAATACCCGTGGATCCCTTTAAAGAGACAGTAGCCTAAATAACCTGCTGCTGTCTGTTCGTACGGTGAAGACTATCCAGTGGTATTTTACGGTTTAATAGATTAATACACATTTAATTGTTTGAGCTATTGATTGCGTTCATCTATTCCCTTCATATTTTATTATGTACTAGTCTTTTTTAGTTTTAGTTAACACCACAAGATTGTGTACATAATACTACCACTAATAATAACTACTAGCATAACATTTAATATTAAATTCAATATAATTAACGTCACTATAAATTAAAAACATACACAACAATCATTTACTTATTAGTATTAATCATTTATTATAAATCAAAGAGCTTTTCATTACTATTAATGACTAATATTAAATTAATTAGTAGTAATAATAATTATTAAGGCATTTGATTATATTAACTAATGTGTAATTAACATTATTAAAATGGCATTACACACAATAACAAATTGTTATTAATTTATTACAGAGAGCATTGTATTACTATATTAATTTATTAAATTACTATTAACAATATTTTATCAATAAAAGCATTCGGATAATTAATATTAACTGCTAATATAGAATTATTGATATTATTGTTTTCATAAATATTACAAATAATAATAAATATAATGTTTTAATTAATATTAATACAAATACAATTCTAATATGCATAAAGTTTTTATTATGCATAAAATAGTATTTTAATTATTAATATTTCTATGCAACTAATAATCATTAAAAGTCAATTATACATAAACTAAAATATTAAAACACGATTATTATAGTATTTACTACTACTACTACTAGTATAGATTGAGGTGGGTGTTTAATAAACACTGAAGCTATTGGGATAAAGTGCATTTTCAACACTCCTCATACGAGTTATATGAGATATTATGTCTAGAGAAAGGGGAAGTCAAAATCTATCTGGAAGGAACAGACGTACCTTGATCTGGACCAGGAAGTCTCTGAGGTGCTCTTTAAAGGCAGGAATGTCCTGATTCAAGCTGAACAGACCCGTAACAAAACACCTTCACCTGGGCGCTGAAAAGACAACAACAACCCCATCATTAACCTGAACACATGACACCGACGACACACTGAACACGTGACACCGACGACACACTGAACACACTCCTCACGCTCGAGGCTGCTCTTACTCTTGCAGATGTGGGAAGGCCGTCTTCAGCAGATTGGCCACGTACTCCTGCACGTAGCCTTGATTGTTGCTTGTGGAGCCGGCGTTCAGAGTGACGCTGATTTTACCATCTTCCACCAGGTTAAACATGTAGGCGAGGATGGAGGCGTGCATCGTCAGACCTGCCCGGCACAAACCACAGAACATGCATCAAACACACACTGACTTTAAAACCGGCAAACTGCAATTTATTCCTGCATTCAATGTTTAAATCAGTATAAACGAACACGTCACCATTTAAAGTTACACTTTAGAGAGAAATGCATGCAATAATAACGATATCTATAAGAATAATGGTCAAAGCTCATGTTTTGCATTTCAGGTGGAAAATGACCCGATCAGCCGTGTTTGTGAGATTCACTGCGTGACTGATGAGCAGTTTTGTTCAACAGCTCCATTAGTTACGCTGAAAACATGTCACTCTCTCTCTGCCTAGCAACTGACCGGCAGTATGCGACGTATCTGTGACAACGGAGAAAATGTGCTGCAGGATGTCGCAGAAGTAAGTCTGATAGAAGCTCTGAGCTGCTCCCTCTTCCTGTGCGATGTTCTGCAGCATCGTGTACAGGATCTGAAGCCCTGGAGACGCACAAACACAGTCAGCGCTTTCATTTGTGCAATTACGCTCAAAAACACACACAGGTCACAGATGCTTGGCTACCAAGAAGTGTATTTCTGAACACGATATGTAAAATCAAATCCACACAGAGAAGTGTGTTCTCCGCTCACCTGTGTCGGCCACGTTCCTCATGGTGTGTTTGAAGGCCCAGATGATGGAGTCCAGAACCAGTTTGAACTGTGCTGGTGGGATGGACAGGAATGCTGGGAAACACTGGAGTTGACGGCTTGCAGCAGGTAGAAGAAATGCGTCCTGTGCTCGGGGAACTCCTCGAAGTTCTGACAGACGCAAAACAAAGAGCATTAAAGAAGGCCTGCATGATTCGGTAGGCGGTGTGAGATTGTCACTTAGAGAGCAAGATAATACTATATCAATGTAAAATATAAAGTACTTCAGAAAAATATACTATTAGTACTACTAATGTTAAGGTTACTAAGGTTGTCACTAAAAACATAAGAAATATTACTATTGTAACAACACCATCTCACTGTAAAATGCAGTAGTTAGGGGAAAAAAAGTATAATTCTAAGTTTATTACTACATAAAAAGTATGATATATTACTAATGGCAACATCATTTCACTATAAAAAAATATCATGGTTGTCTATTATACAGAACGCCTGTTAAATAGCGATACTAATATTTAGAGATCTCTTCATTTTCAAACATTGAACAATTTAGATTTATTTTGGCAAAAGGTCAAACTGTAAAAGCGTCTCTTTTGTTGAGACGGTGCTTCTCATTACAATTTTGAGTGGAGTATTTGTGTACCTCATGTTCCCAAATGCACATTATAAGCAACTCATGAGTTCATACAAAGCATTTACCGTGAGCCAAGACATTTTGAGACACTCTACATAGTGTACACTCTCTACTAGACTGATGCTGGTTTGATTCAGAAGAAACAACTCAAGATATGAAACGAACGGAAGGACTAACCTTGTTGATCATCTCGAGGGTGCACTCAAACACAGCATCGAATATTTTGGGGATCTCTCCTGTTATGTGAGCGCCGAGCTTGTTGACGATGGTTGCCATAGTGCTGAGCACTTCTGGTTCTCGAGCTGCTGGAACGTTCCTTTGGTAGTCGATGAGAACGGCCTCCAGCAAAGGTGGAACGAAGTTCTCTCCAACCTGAAGAGACAACAACAATGCTTTGTACTGCTGTCAAACCAGACTCGTTGTTTCGGCACGAGCGCAGACTGATCTAGGAACATCAGAACTCACCATCTGTGGGTCGTTAGAGCGGCTGACCCATCCGGAGATGAGCTTTAGTGTCTCTCTCTTCACCGTCCGCATGCTTCGTATCAGAGGCTGCTTGGTCACCATCTCACCTGCAGAGGAAGACCAAAGAGTTAATCGCGAGCGGTTACTACACGCCTGTTGTTGGGTCATGTGCTCCATGTCTCACCGTTGCTCTGGACGGCAGAAGAGATGTTCTCGCTCAGGCACTTGTAGACGTTGAGCATGTCCAGGTAAATGCGGCCCAGCTGCAGGACGAATGGGTGACCCACAGCTTTACACGCCCTCACGTTGGTCTTCAGGATGCTGCCTAGCTGACGCACCGTCTCGGGGTCCTTCAGGATGTCCACGTTCTGATTGAAGAGAAACATCATATTCTTTGAGTTAAGGCAGGGCTCCAGACTGGTTGCTCTTTTTGCGACTACCTTTCTCAGTGGGTCGCACGAGCACATGATTTGGTCATTTTCTTGTTTTGTTTTTTTTAACAGGGGATTAATCAATGCATGCTGATTAACTTTTATCATAGCTTATAGATATATGGAAACAAAAGTGGTTAACATTAGAGATCGCCCGATATATCGGTTTACCGATATTTAAGCATGTTACCATAATCGGATATCGGTTTTGAAAAAAAAAAAAAATCTTTTTTTGGTTTCTATTTATTTGTCACATACACAATTATACAGAGTATAACCAGCAGTGAAATGTGTTCTCTGCATTTAACCCATCCAAGTGCGCACACACAGTAGTGAACACACACACACTTGGAGCAGTGGACACACACACACACACACACTTGGAGCAGTGGACACACACACACACACACACACACCTGGAGCAGTGGACACACACCTGGAGCAGTGGACACACACACACACACACACCTGGAGCAGTGGACACACACACACACACACACACCTGGAGCAGTGGAACACACACACACACACACACACACACACACACACAACCTGGAGCAGTGGACACACACACACACACACCTGGAGCAGTGGACACACACACACACCTGGAGCAGTGGACACCACACACACACACACACACTTGGAGCAGTGGATGCACACACACACATCTCGAGCAGTGGACACACACACACCTGGAGCAGTGGACACACACACAACACACACACACCTGGAGCAGTGGACACACACACACACACACACACACACACACCTGGAGCAGTGGACACACACACACACACACACACACCTGGAGCAGTGGGCACACACACACCTGGAGCAGTGGACACACACACACACTTGGAGCAGTGGACACACACACACACCTGGAGCAGTGGACACACACACACACCTGGAGCAGTGGACACACACACACACACACCTGGAGCAGTGGACACACACACACACCTGGAGCAGTGGACACACACACACACCTGGAGCAGTGGACACACACACACACCTGGAGCAGTGGACACACACACACCTGGAGCAGTGGACACACACACACACCTGGAGCAGTGGACACACACACACACACACTTGGAGCAGTGGACACACACACACACACTTGGAGCAGTGGACACTGTTCACTCAGGAGAAGCTCCAGCACGGCCACCGCATGTAACTTTATACAAGATTAACTCGTTTGAAACACGCTAAATTATATTAACATTTACTATAGAACCATTATTTCACCAATAAACATCTCTATTGAAATTATTTATTAATCGCAAGCGATCGCAGTTTGAGTATAGTTCTGTGTAAATAGATAAACCGCTGTCAGCAGTTATCATAATCTATAATGACAGAAACATTTTAATAATTCTGATAAAACATGCCAGTTAAGAAATGCACTAAAATACGATGTTTTGTTTGTTATAGCTTATTTCAATATTCCAGAGAATATTATTCAGTGAATTATTCTTCACTCTTTAGTCTATTAAACAGCTTATAAACCTAAAACTGTAGTTTAAAATGAATTGATATGACTTCTGTCCTTTATTTTCTCCATTTGAAAACATTAGACATTATTTTGCTTATTGTTAATATCAGTGTTGCTGATGATGCTTTTATAAATAAAATGTTTTTATTGTAATTTGAAGATTAAATTTTACATGAAAGAATGTAAAGTTTTCAACCGTTGTTTGTTGTTGTTAAGACGACTGAAAGAAGGAAAAACCAAAGCAAAGAATGGACTTCACTCTGTTATTGATTTATTGTATAACAGTAAATAAATATCGGTTCTGCATATTGGTTATCGGGTACATAAACGTACAAATAATTGGTATCGGTAATAAAAAAAATCAATATCGGTCGATCACCAGTTAACATTCAACCCATTCTTTTTCATTAATATTATTCGTGATTTGAATTTTGTTAACGGGAGTTTCTCTTTTGCTATATTATAAACCGCGGGCTCCGGATGCTTTCACTTTTGAACTCGCGATCTTGTCACGTTTTACAAGAATAGATAAGTGTCTGTTTTTCCTGCATACATCTAATCACCTTTCACTTTTTAAGACTAACACAAAAGATAGATTCATTGTTCTTCTTAATTAAAAAGCACAACAATAAAACAGTAGGCTGCTTACAAAAAATGTATTAACAAAACGAGTAAGACGAGGCATGGCATAGTACACCACATGCAGTATTAAATACCGCTTAACAAATTACAGAACGTTAGCAAACACTGAGGAACAAAAAAAAAAAACATTACATAAAAGAGAGCCTCCATAGCATAACGTGAGGTAAAAAGCAAAGATAAAAAACCTTTGCTAAATGAGAAGTAAAACTAAACCGGCTGTCGGTGACAGTGCTTGCATGTTTTGTCCCCCCCCCCCACCCACAAGAATATCAACATGTTCATCTTCTCTGGTTTAAGAAGCGGTCTTTGACTTTAGTTTAGCATGAAAACCCTCTATCGTTTCCCTCATTTTGTGCGCACCTACTGGCGCGGCGAGTATAAACCAGGCTCTGCATTCATTCCAAGTGCTGCGCAGTGCTAACGAGTATCGCTTTTCGTTATGCTTTCGGTTTCATTTGCTGTTTTTTATATGCAACAGAAATGGCAGCGCTAATGAGTTGAACAACGCGGCGGTCGCGCCAGTGCAACCACACACAAAATTGTGTCACACAGGCAAAGAAAATGCATTTGGTCGCAGTCTGGATCTCCGAGTTAAGGTGTTATTCTTTCATCTTGGGAGTTATAACTTAACATTGAAGTAAAAACCTTTAAAAGCAAAAAATATTTATTTTCTATTATACGACCCCCTTTTGATTTTCATTTAAAAGAGCATTTAAAATCAGTTTTTACATAAAAAGTCTTGATGTTGAGTTCTCACCAGGGTTGTTATTGTTAACTAAAATGACAACTAAAACTATTTTTAAAAAGGTTGATTGAAATAATAATAAAAAATGAATTCTCATTTTTAAGTTTAGTGTACTACAACTAATCTTAGGAACTAAATTATAAAAAAAATGATTTTTAAAATAAATGGTACAATAGAATGACTAATACAAACTATATAGGCATTTAGTGTTTAAAATAAAACCATAAAAAGTATTACTCTAAATAAAATAAGTGTATAATAAACTGAAATTAAATTAAACATGTTTGAAAAAAGATTCTCAGGTAGTCGCCAAGGAAATATTTATTATTTCATACTTGATATACGAAAATAAAATTAAAACATTTTTTATATATAAAAAAAAAAAAAAAAAGACAACTTAAAAAATAATTATAAAAACAAAATATTTCCAACTATTCCTACAAATCTCTCAACATGATTAAAATGACGCTGGTTCTCACCTTGGTGGCCTGCTGGATGATGCTGTCCCACACCTGGTTGGGGAGGAGCATGTATTTCTCGATCAGTCGCTCCTGGACGGCCTGGTCTGTCTGTGCTCCGATCATGTAGCCCACGGCCTCGTAGAACGTGTGCACCTGCTGCGGCTGCAGGTCACAGATGATGGTGTTGATGTTGTTGAGGATCTCGTCGATGAAGGGCATCACCTCCCCCACCTGAACCTGCACGAAATGCCTTCTGCACTTCTGAGCGATCTTGATGAAGGTGTCACAGGCCATGTCCTGCACGCCGTCATGGGTCTCTGAGATAGAGAGAGAGCGACTTTCCAATTAATATACACCCTTATGAGAATATTAGCCCCCCCCCCAAAAAATATGCATGAACTCTCAAACTCTAACAATCTGTTCCTCACCGTGCATGAACTCAAACAGCTTGTTGACGACAGTCTTGAGGAACTTCCAGTGGGCCCTGAGGAATCGTGGGTACTGGCCCACGATGTACATGATGTTGGAGGCGATGATGGCCTTGTTATCTTTCCCTCTTTTCTGTTCACACAGACCCAGCAAGTCCTGAGACAAAAACAGAAATTTAGTGTTAGACTTGAATGTCTTTGAAAAGTCAATTCAGCTCACCAAATCTGCATTTATTTGATTAAAATACAGTAAAAACAGTGATATTATGAAAGATTATTACACTTAAATAGCTGTTTTTTGTTGTGTATAAATGTATTATAAAATTTAGTTTATTCTTGTGATTAAAGCTGTATTTTCAGCATCATTACTCCAGTCTTCAGTGTCACATGATCTGTCAGAAATCATTAAAATATGCGGATCTGCTGCTCAAGAATCATTTCTGATAATCAATAATGAAAACATTTCATTATTTTTAGTGTAAATTTGATAAATAGAAAGTTCAAATGCATTTTACCCTATGAATTTACTTTTGAAACATTAAAAGACTTCACTGTAACTTTCAATCAACTGAAAGCATTCTTGAATGAAAGTATTAGATTTGTTATTAAAAATACAGTAGCATACACTGTATGTATAGTGTTATAGTATGCAAAAGCAAACATTTCAGTTGCACTTGAACAATCGATTTCACAAACATTTCCTGATGGATAGTAACAAATGCATGAATAAACACCTTAATGACGGTGACGAGGAATCTCTTCTCATCCTCTTCATGCATGGCCCCACTGATGGAGCCGATGGCCCAGCACAGCGTGTTCAGGTTCCTCCAGGACCACTCGGTACCGTTCACCTGATTATGAAGCTTCTCTGTCATGATCCGCTCCGTATCCGCATAGTCCAGATGAGTCAAGTAGACTGGAGATGAGAAACACATCATTATCAAGCTTTCTACATCGACGTTTTCCTCTCAGTTAGAGAACAGCACATAATAATTACCCAGAGTCTCTCTCATGTTCTTGTAGAGGTTGATGGAGTCTGTGTCCTTCATGAATTCTCTCACCACCTCGCCCTGATCGTTCTCCACCACCAGAACCTCCTCCGGTTTGGCCATGCGACTCACCATAAGCAGACGCACCTGAGACGGGTCAAGAACACAGTTGGTTTTTCTCCAGCTACCAATATTGTGAGGCAGAGCTGCTGTAAAGCTTGGCTCACTGACCTTAGAAAGCACAGGCAGGTAGAGGTGTCTGCGGGGCGGCACGTCGAAGTGCTGGCTGGTTGAGAGCAGCGGAGAGGTGGAGGTGGAGAAGGGACTCTCTCTGTAGAGCTCAGCGGCCAGATGGTTCCAGTACTCCAGACAGATCTTAAAGATCTCCGTCTCCTCCACCTCAGACACCAGCAGCATGTAATGCAGAGCCTGAGCACATGGGAGTCAAAGGATTAGGAGTGTGTATGTGACCTTACCGTCTCTTTCTCTAGATTTAACTGTGTGTGCACCTCCATGAGCGTCTCTCTGATGTTCAGTTTCTTCTCTATCAGTTGTCCGTGCTCTTTGAGGAAGGTGCAGAGAAACAGACTGAGGTTCTGGATGAAGTTCTGCTCATCGTCTCTTCCATTTGAATACGCCAGACGGATATTTGTGTTCAGAGGCAGCATCTGATGAGTAAATGAGGGTTATAGTTTTGAAAACTTCACTAGTTTTAGTGTTGTATAAAAATGTATACTTATATGTCTGGAAAAGTTGTTTTTTTAACACTCAAGCTATTCAAGTCAAATCACATTTATCAATATAGCGCTTTTAACAATACAGATGGTGTCAAAAACTTTACATTTTCAAATAGGAACATAGTGTGTCCGTAATGCAAAAGCACAATAGTAAACACTCAATTTGAAGTTAAAGGCAGCTCATCATTGAATTCATCATCCAGCTCAATTGTAATAGTATTTATGTAATCAAGTCGATGATATCGCTGGAAATTAAGTGTCTCCAGCTAAGCAAGCCAGAGGAACTAAACCCCATCGGTGACAGAATGGAGAAAACTAATATTTGGAGATACCAGGCTCAGTTCTCCTCCGGCCAGACGAACCAGCAGTTTGAGTTCACAGTGATTATATGAACGTTTGAAGTTTAATTAGTCAAATTCAAGAACCCACGTACTGGTCATCCAAACAATTATCGTGATATGGTCACGCTAGCATTCAAAAGACGTCTTATGTTCACCAAGATTGCATTTTGTTTTATAAAAAATACAGTAATATTGTGAAATATGATTACGACTTAAGCTTTTTGTAATGTAATATATTTGTATTGTAATTTTTTTATATATATATTTTCTGTGATGAGAAGCTGAATTTTCTTCATTACTCCAGTGTCACATGATCCTTCCAAATCATTCAAATATGCAGATTTGATGCTCAAGAAACATGTCCTATTACTAACAGTCTAATACATGGGTCTTCAACCGGGGGTCCGCAGCAGCACTGCAGGGGGTCCGCCAAATAATGTTTGATCACAAATACTTACAAAAAAATTAAACAAAAGCAAGAGTACCCCATTTGATACAGTAATGATATTTTACTGGTGAAACCCATTTAAGAAACGCTCCATTGCATTTATGAGTTTGAGCTCTGGAGGACGTGAAATGTTCCTATGTACCGCGAGTTCTTGCAGCGGTGAGAATTTGAGCCAATCACAGGCATGCTTGTTGATCTCTTGAACGTAACGACCAATCAGAGATGTTTAAGTTAGTATCCACTCTCTGCTCACAACACCTGCCGGAGATTCTCTTTGTGGAGTAAAACTCGCTAATCGCCTCTCAAACAACGACACGACGGAAGTAAGAGATTCATTAACTTTATTGATTTTAAATGAACGTCGTGAGATCACGAGCTGAAATGAGCGACAGCTTTTTAGTGATTGTAAAGTGAGCAGTCTTTTGCACTTTCAAGGCTATATCGCTATAATCCGTTGAATATAAGTATTGTTTTTAATGCTAAGATGGCCAATTAAACACGTCAAAGTTTTGGAAGTGACAATTTATTTAATTGATTTATTGAACAGCATTTAATTAAAATAGAAATCTTTTGTAACATTATACATTATTACAACAGTATTATGGGAAGTTGTGGCCTAATGGTTAGAGAGTCGGACTCGTAATCAAAAGGTTGTGGGTTCGAGTCTCAGGCCGGCAGGAATTGTAGGTTGGGGGGGTGAATGTACAGCGCTCTCTCTCCACCCTCAATACCACGACTGAGGTGAGACCCTTGAGCAAGGCACCGAAACCCCAACTGCTCCCCGGGCGCCGCAGCATAAATGGCTACCCACTGCCCTGTGTGTGTGTTCACGGTGTGTGTGCACTTTGGATGTGTAATGCAGAGCACGAATTCAGAGTATGGGTCAGCATAATTAGCAGTATGTCACATCACCATGGTCACATTTGATCAATTAAATGTGTCCTTGCTAAATACAAGTATTAATTTAAAGCTGTGTGTGTACCTGTTTGAGCTGCATCATGGTGAGAGTGAACAGATTGACAAACTGCTCCTCGTACTGACTGACACTGACTCCTGCGATCTCAGTCAGACACTTCAGAGTGATGTTTCGGAACATCGGAACATTCAGAAACTGTGGAATACATCAGAACACGATAAATCAGATTTCTGGAACGCTAGTGATTTTCACGAAGTGAAAGGATATAAATGTTGGAGCACTAGCTCAGGCACAAAGCTTTGAGCAGAGAGCCAATGAGAACAGCCAGTGCTCCAATGATTTCCCTCTCTTTCTTACGCAATGGCAAGCTGAACCAATGACAGTGCGCCTTTGTGAGAGGTCTGCTACAACAGCATTTCACTAAATCAAATGAGTTACAATTAGAGACCTCGAGTCGTGTTACCTTGTACACCAGCGTGCTGATGAGTTTGGTCTCAATATGTAGCCAAGTGGAATCCAGTTCAGGAAACGAAGCAGGGTCTCCAATGTGGCTTGGACCAGAGGGGCATTCTGGGAATTTTCCTGATGTACAAAGCATCAAGTCAGGTTTAAAAATGAGAGCATGAATATAGTGAAGTGCACATAAAGAAATAGTTCACCCAAAATGGAAAATTGTGATGTTTTAATCAGCCGTTTGGACTCTCATTCTGACGGCACCCATTCACTGCAGAGGATCCACTGGTGAGCAAGTGAGGCAAAGCAAAATCTGTTCCCATGAACAACAAACTCATCTACATTTTGGACAGCCTGACATTTTTGGGTGAACTATAGCCTTAAGGCTAAAAACACTAATGCTGTAATAATATGCTGCAACATACCAAGACAAACTGGCACAGCTGGAAGATTTGGGAAAATTCGTTGCACATACTGCAAAAAGAAAAAGGGAAATGTTGAGCAAATTATTTTGCCAACCACACCCTGCACAATCTGCAACGGTCACATGTACCCTGTCCTTCAGGTGTTTGGCTTTGACCTGAGTCATCTGCCCGCTGGAGAAGTCAAACACCTCCTCACTGAGGAGCTTCAGGATGATCATGGTGTTCTGACACAGGCTCTCGCTGGTGCGACTCGCTCCCACAATGTCACTGATGAACGTGGGCCAGTGCTTCGGCCACTCCTGCTTCAGAATCTACACGCAAACAGAAAACATCAACAGAGCTCTTCACAATATCATGACTCCAGATATTCCTGAAAACACACTCACCTGCACCAGGATCATGTTGAGCTTTGCTATGTAAAACCCCTTCCTTCTGTAAGAGTACAAATACAAGGCATGACTAGTACTAATCAGGCTTACAGTAAACTAACAACTAACTGAACGCTAAATTACATTTAATTGTTTAAAGTTGGTTTTATTTCAGTTGTTTATTAAAATGTTTTTTAATAGTTTCAGTTGTAACCTACTGATTGAAATTGACTAATTAAAGGAAATGCATTCAACATTAAGTAAAATAAATATATATATATCAGTTAGATACCAAGGCAAATTTTATTTTCATTTAATTTACGTTGAAGTACTACTTCACCAAATAAGACGTAAATTAATTAAATTGATCAAATATGATAATATTCTACTTAATGTAGAAATAAAAAAATACAAACAAATGACTAAAACCAACTACGACAAATGATTCTTTTCAGGTTTATTTTACTTCAATTAATGAAAATGTTTTTAATAGTGTTAGTTGAAACTAACGTATTGAAATGTAGTAATTTATTTAAATAAAATAAGACAAAATGCCAAAGCAAAATTTAATACTTAAATAAAAATCTAAACTTATTTTATTTTAGTTAATTCCCACAGCAACCTCTAATTTTTCATTTAAAGTAATATCTAAAACAAATAGTTTACAGAAATGTTAAACAACAACTAAATTTAAAACTGAAAATAAAATCTAATTTAAAGTCATTTAAATGGTACAAACTGTAAAAATAATGATTAGTTTTAATTACCTCTACGCTGTTGGGATCAGAGGATGTCTTGATAATCAGCCCAACGACATACTTCTTAATTCCTGTGGACAGAGAGAGAGATGTCAGTTATTTGTGCATTTCTTAAGAGTCATCAGGATTTCACATGACAGCAGTGTAATATAACGTGGAGGTGTACAATACATCTTCCATAAAGCCTAAAGTCAGTGTGTGCTATTGTTCAGACTGAAGTGGTACAGTCCCTCACCATCACCACTGGTTTCGAGGAGAATCTTCCAGCGTGTTTTGATCACGGTCTCCAGTATCTGAAGAGCATAGTACTGCAATACAAACAGAAAAAGAGTAAACATCCGTTCAGCGTGGCAGAATACACGCTCACGTTTAGCTGCAGGACTTATACACTCGCTAATTGCACACATTAATGTTATCATACTTTCGTCTTCATGTTCTGTGAGAACTCCAGTATGGTGTCCACTCTAGTCCAGGCATCTGGGTGGTCCTTCAGGTTGGTGAGTACTTCTTGTGCCAGTCTTTGCTAAAATAATCGCAATGAAAACCACACTGTACATGTCTGATAAAACACCAAATAACAATCTGAGAGTAATCAAAACTTCAGAATTGTCTTACTGAGATCCCACATCATAGTACATGGAGTTGACAACATTGTCCAGCAGGGTGATGTCTAGCTTTTGACTGAAGTCCAGCAACTGCCGTGCTGTGTGATCTGCCAACATGGTCATGTCTGCCGGCATAGAGCTGGAAGACAAGACGGGTAAACATCTTTTAGATATCATACATCAGTAGTGACACTTAAGTGACCATTCATCCCAACAGCTTACTATTTAAGCAGAATGATCTCTGGTGCTAAATGCCAGACACCAAAACAAAGGCTCAAACCACGTGGTGCACTTTTGTCCACAAAAAAAAAACATTATTTAAGCATGCAGTTGCACTGAAATACAACCTATAATGACAGTTCTGCTGAGTTCACCGTTACACAAGCTAGTATTATTACTAGTTAAACGCTTATAAAAAATGCTACTAGTTAAACTGCTACATGGCAGTTTAACACATTACGTCTGTGTTCCTTCTACAGCTAGAGAAACACGCATTTGAGTCAACAGATCTTCATATACACGGATCAAACTCTTTAGAAACAGCCCACATGAGCGCCTTGCCGTTACGGGCAGCGACGAGGAACAAAACGCGTTTTCGTTTCTGCTCAACACTAGCAGTGTGTCAGCAAACTAGCAATTCATTCAACTGGCATATCGTAGTATATAATATTTTAAAACAGATAAACACCTCATGAACAACCTTACCTGTTTTAACAAAGATTCCTTCTCGCTGGAGAAAAAAAAACAAGAATGCTAACGTGGTTTGGGAATCAGCAACTAGGTTAAGTGTCCTGGTCGTGTCAAAACAATATCAAGGCGTGAGGTAAAAAAAGGCCTAGCGTATTTATCTAATCTTACACGGATAGCGTGTAAAAAATGCAATCTGAGCATCTAGCAAGTTCACTTCAAACGCTAACTAGCTGGTTAACATTACCCTCACTGTATAGCCAAACACGCTGTAGTGCGAAACAAACGATACATGAAAACCCTCAAAACACACAATGTCGGTGTTATTTTTAAATATTGTCTTCAGTAATTGAGTCCAGGTTCTCTTTCAGTCAGCAGCTCGTGTTAGTTAATCTAACGTTATCTCTCTGTATGACGGTTTACGGCTCGCTATAACTACTCATTCCGTTTCATAACAACACCATCAAACCAATCGTTAGTTTATTCTTTTGTCTACTGCAGAAAAAACCGTTGTTTTGGAAGCAGATATCTGCGAGAGACTGTGACTCTGCTCCTCTGTAGTCT
Organism: Oxygymnocypris stewartii; assembly: GCA_003573665.1. NCBI lineage: Eukaryota > Metazoa > Chordata > Actinopteri > Cypriniformes > Cyprinidae > Oxygymnocypris > Oxygymnocypris stewartii. The sequence continues at coordinate 2,822 of QVTF01009766.1, read as the reverse complement.
CATGCACCACACGCAGACCGGTTGAAACCGGTTCAGACTGGCATATTCCATCTCGGTTTAGTTTTCACGCCACAGCGCCGCGTAAAATTCGGACTGAGGCCACGCCCTCCGCTGCAGCTGATTGGTCGGAGAGAGCACCGCGGAAGCGGTGCACGCATGTGATTGGGTAGAGGTGCCGTCAGTCAGGATTGACCCCCGCCCAGCGTGTCTTTTGCCCTTGGTCTCATGTGTGAGGCGGGTTTTGCATCGCAGCGGTGAGCGTATTGTGGGCTGGACCGCGTGGAGCATGGAAAATTACTGAGGACGTTGTCTGCGATGGTCAAACAGAAACTAGCTATGATGTGTATTTTAGGCTGTTGCTCATGTGTAAAATGTTTTATATGCTCGTATTTATATTCACGAAGTATGACAAAGATGTGATCAAACAATAAAATTGCAATAATATAGTTTATTTCCACATTTTAAGTTATTTTTCTCTCATTGGCATATACAAACAGACTAATTTAATTTGTCAAATATTAAGTAATATTGCGTTTTGCCCCTTTGTTAAATATATGATAGTGGACAGGCATTTATTTCCACATATATATACTACATTCATTACTGTATATTGAGTGAATGCCATGTAAACATGACAAAATAAGATTCTGCTTCAAATTGAACAAAAATAATACAATTGAAATTATACTTGCATAAAGAAATGTTACACTTATTAACAGTGTATTAATCACTTATTAATCAGTTGCATTGCAGCATTATTATTTAATTTTTTGGATAATTCAGCACATTTCCCCTCAAAATTCCCATATACTTTATATCATTTTTTTGCTTTTATTATTGATATATTTCCCCTTTGTTTGCATTGATTTATTATGTGATTCTCAGTGGGCTGTATTATTTATTTATTATTATTTTTTATGGTGAATGTGATCTGTACATGCTCTTAAAGGGATAGTCACCCACAAATGAAAATGCATTTATTTAGCCTCAAGTTGTTCCAAACCTCTACGAGTTTCTTTCTTCAGTGGAACATAGAAGACATCTCGAAGAATGGACCAGAAACTGTTTGGTCATCTACATTCTTCTAAATATCTTCTTTTGTTTTCAGCAGTAAATGATGGCACAATGTTCATTTTTGGGTGAGCTAAGGTTTGAGAGATTTTCTCTCTCACACATAAATCCAAAAACTATTTGCTACCGAGGTTTGCTTGGTTTAAAGACAAGTTAAATATGCAGAATAAAGCTAATGATTACATTTCTGATCTTCCCGTTTTTCTTTGTCACCTAATTAATACTACCTGTTCTGCTCCTGTCACTATTTTTACTTTCACTACCCCTGCTGCTCTGGCTGTGCTTACTGATAATGTCATCATCTTTATAACGCTCAACCTGTTCATCATCATCATCAAAATCCAGCTTGTCATGATATGAGTGTCCTTCATCGTTGCCCTTTTCTTCATCAGTGTTTTGACATTCTCTGTCCACGTGTTCTGCCTCCATGTCACTGTCATACTCCTCACAATCATCTGCATAGTCATCGAGAAGAGGATCCTGCAGGTCTGGAAGTTCCCCATTATCTTCATTTTTACTGTAAAAGAATGAATAAAAACTACTCAGAGACGCTGCCAAAAACGTGCAAAATTAGCAGTATTTTCACACGTCTAAAATGTCTTTATATGTATGACAGAATAGAAGCCTACCTGTATGTGGGTGGAGTTTGGCTGCCAGAGTGGGCGGGGCTTGGAGTCTGTGTGTGTCTCAAGCCTTTAGGAGCTTTACTGCTGATAAAGGATTCGCTCAGACCACATCCATGCAGAGTGGCAGAGTAGAGCTTTTCTGCTGCTCTCTTAGCATTCATCTGAGAAATAGAGAGAGCTTTGTATTATCATCACATCAACATTTCTAGTAGAGATGCATGTTCTCTATTTCCCTAAACGAAACCCTTTTCTGAGTAAAAATAACATTTTCAAAAAAAAAAAAAAAGACCAACACATATATTGAAAAGATCAAATGAAATAACAAACCCTCACCTGTGCTACCTGTTCCAGTAACAGAGGTCTCCCCTTCACTCTGTCCTGGATGTCTCTCATCTCCTCCCAGTACTCTCTCTGTCTCTGAAGATCTTGTTTCCTGTTCCCATGTGCACATGAATATGAGCACGTATATTATATGATACATGTATATTATTTATAATAATAATAATTATAACAGACAGACAGACAGACAGACAGACGACAGACAGACAGATAGATATAGATAGATAGATAGATAGATAGATAGATAGATAGATAGATAGATCGATAGATTAGATAGATGATAGATCGATAGATAGCTAGATAGATATATAGATAGATAGACGGATGGCTCGATCGTCGATGCTCGCTCGCTCGCTCGCTCGCTAGCTAGATCGATGATCGATCGCTAGCTCGCTCGATGCGCTGGCTGGATTCTGGATGGCTGGATGGATGGCTGGCTGGATGGCTGGCTGGCTGGCTGTCGCTCGTGCTGGCTGGCTGGCTGGCTGCTGGCTGTCGCTCTAGCTGGCTGGCTGGTGGCTGGCTGGGTCTATCCTCGCTCGCTCGCTCGCTCGCTCCTCGCTCGCTCGTCGCTCGCTCGCTCGCTCGCTCTCTCGCTCGTCTTCGCTCGCTCGCTCGCTCTAGCTCGCTCGCTCGCTCGCTCGCTCGCTCGCCCCGCTCTCGCTCGCTCGCTCGCCGGCTGGCTCGACTCGCTCGCTAGCTCGCTCGCTCGCTATCTAGGTATCTAGATATCGCGATAGATAGATCGATCGATCGATAGATCGATAGATCAATTGATATTATATG
>QVTF01009765.1:0-22090 GCA_003573665.1 Oxygymnocypris stewartii | reverse complement strand
CAACAAGCCATCTGAACGATTCTTCGTGTCCAGGGAAAGGGACGTCGACCTGAGAAGAATTTATTTTGAATGCTCTAAAGCAACTATTTTATTCATAAAAAGCAGGGTGCATCATACTTATGAAAGAAGTATTTGAAAAGCAATTAGTAACATACTTGCGACTAGAGGGCAATTGAGGATCCCAGTCCGGGTACCTATAAAACAGGAAACCGTTTTCAGGACCTTTTGAACTGCTGAGCTCTAAATGTTTATTACTTGAAGGACAGTTTCAAAACTGCAGGAGCAAAAGATAGCAGCCGTGTCTAGAAGTCCTACATGGCAACTTAATGCATTAGAATTACAGGCTCTCATATACGATAATCATCCATTAAAAACAATTAAATAGTCATGTTCTAAAACTACATTTGCTTTTCAACTGTACGGTTATATTATAACTAGGCTGAAGACTGCATTTAAACCGCTAAAATTTTCATAAAAGAGAGTCATTATCTTTAATCAATTATGAATTTGGAGGGGTCTACTTCGATTCATGGTGACAAACTAAATTGATTCATAATTTCCTTTAAAGGGGGTCGCACACCGGATGCGCAGCGCCGCGCCATGTCTTTCAAATTCGAACACATTGTTTTCTATGTGTGTACGCACACCGGCGGCGTCATTCGGCGTCTGTCCGCAGCGCCCAGCAACGACTCAGAACGCTGTTCAAATTCCTGCCGCGCCACAGAGCGCCATCGGCATTATTTTATATTAAATAACATCATATTTGTCTCAAACCGTTGTTAATACATTATACCAAGATACCACTGCTGCAAAATACGGTATAAATTAGTTTTACAGCTTGGATAAAATGTAAACATATTGAATTAAATGTATAAATAAATGTAATCTTTTATATTTCTCTTGAGACATTTTTACATACGTAAAATATTACAGTATGGGTATAGGCCTATGTAACAATTGTCTGTCGTGATTACATTCACTGTCGTCGGTTGCTACCAACTGGATTTACCAGGACAGAACCGTTACAACACACTTCAGGTAATTTAAATAATATATTAAAATAATAAATTAAGTTAAAACTCACCCATCTTGCAGCTCAGACGTTGATTCGAAATTGAGCTCGCGCGTCTGGTGTGCGATACCTCGATTTGTCCTAGACGCGACGCGGCGCTGCGCATCCGGTGTGCGACCCCCTAAACGCTCTTCTTTATTTCAATGGTGTGATCCATTTATTACCTATTGGCCGCTGTTTGAGCATAGAACTTAAACAGATCTTGATCATAGATCTTGACCGCTTTGGAGCTTAAGTTTGGTTTCTTTTTAAAGAGTACACTTGAAAGATTATTGCAGATATAATAATCCTTTATTAACCCTCTGGTGTTGCGAGGTCTTTTTTGACTGAAATTTTGTTTTGTTCACCCAAAAGTGAAAATTCTGTTATTTATTTAAGTCAACTATATGCCAGCAGAATACGTCAATTAAATTAAAATAATGCAGAAGAACAAAAGGTTTTAGATAAACTTCTGTATAGTATCTGATCCAAAAGACCCAAAGTGGAACTGCACCTACCAGATTTCTAAATAACACCATGCATTTAACATGTGAATGAACAGTTCACCAGTTTTCACAAAACAGTCCACTTACATTTGCAGAAGCTGTCTACGGTTCTCCGAGTGACGAATCCCATTCGTGTGTTGAGTCCATTCCTTCACAAACACAAGGATGAAAACATTGCCTTAATATAATAAAACACCATTGCTTGTACATGACTGTACATTGATCTAAATTCAAGGCTTAAACAAAGTGGCTCAGAGCTAACTTGACAAATTACCCTTTCTGCCTATAAATATGAGCATCAAATGAGTACTGGATCTGAAAATAATTCTACATACTAACTGTCCTAACCAGAGCCAAGCATAAAGTCCAAGAGTCAGTAATACAGCTAACAACATTTCAGACTATAGATTTCATATTTTTTGTACTCCAATTTGATAATAAGCAAATCTAAGATGTGCTGATTTAAATGCAAAAAATGATGTTTAAAGAGGGTCTTCTTCAATAAGCAGGACTCAAGAAGAAAAGTGTGTGTGCAGAAGGCAAGCGGCTTGAATTACTCACCATGACAGAGTGCACATCAAAATCACAAAGGGAGCACACATGGGGAAACATGAGGGGCATGACTCCCAAGAAATCCTGCACTTTTCCCTGAGACGGGCTGCCCATCCTTCTCTGCATGAACATGTCGTCAGAGGCCGATGACGTCGACACACCAAGGCTGCGGTAGGAGTCATGGGAAAGATCAGAATACTGACGGTCTCTGCCGCTACCGCTGCTGTAATCTAACATGTCGTATCCACGACCGGATGATTCTTTCATGGAAGTATAACCGAAGTCGCTTTGCGAGCGGCTTTGAGACTGCCCTCCGGAGCGGTCCAATCTTCCTCCCTGCGAGCCGCCCCAATCGTCTCGGCCGCCTCTGTACGAAGTCTCAGAAGAAAGGGTCGACATGTCACCGGTCATGCGGCGGCCAGCTTCCATCTTGCGTTTCTGAAGTTGCATGATAAGATGGGGCAAGGTGTCCACGCTGATGTTCTCCTCTGGAACCTGCGCCAGCGCGTCCAGATCGGTGGGCGACAGGAAGGCCTAGGCTGGCGAACAGTTTCATGGTATTGCTAATGTGGCTGCCCGCTCTGCGGGACAGCTGAGAGTCATGGTCTTTGCCATCCCCTCCACCCAAACCAGACATGCCACTATGAGACTGGGAAGACGAGCCGTAGGGGTCCGAGTGAGTCTCGCCCATACTAAAGTTCAAAGTCTCTGCGGCTGCCAAAAGCCCTCGGCCAACAGCAAAGCCTTTCTGAGCATCATCACCGGTCAATTTATGGGACATGACGGCGCTCTGGACGAGTGGAAAAAGAGAGGAACAAAGTGAATCAAAAAGTCCCCAGAAGGACAATCCGTCGATTTAAGCCTGGACCGAGAAAAGAGAGCTCCTCCAGAATGAAACAGGTCTGCAGAAACACAATGGAGCAATGATTTCTAGCATGCTCGCGAAATGGTTAGCAAGGGCATAGGATAGTAAGACAGTGAGCTCCACAAATCCATACAATGCAAGTAACAGAAGTCAAAATTATTTACAAATGACAGAGGTACAAATGGACAGTTTGGTACATTGACCAAATAGATCATAAAATGAAGATTTAAAGGTATCATGAAGAGCAATTTATTGGGAAAGTACAATAGAGCTTTGAAGAAAAAAAAAACTGTCTGAATCAAATTTAGATCCTTAAATGTGGATGGGAAAGACGGGGAAAGCATTGCGGTTTCTTTGTCAGGAGAGAACCAGGGAGAGATAGTGTTCATGCCTTTAAGTTGTACCGCAAGATCAAAAACTACAAATCAGAAATCCATGAACAGAAACTATTTAACCGAAATAAAGCTAATCAACTTTAGCACTTAAATAATTTGGCATCAAGAGGTCTTGATAGAAGTCAATAGTTGGGCTCAAGTGAAACACATGTGGTGCAAAGAGAGCACAGGATTTTCTGAACAAGATATGCATCTTCATCCAAAGAAAAGTGACATTTTACACATTAACTGTGACTTGAAACTGTGGTGTTTGTATTGGGAAAGACTGTATAAAAATGTCAAAAATGGGGGGGGGGTATACATAATGGTGTCTCACTTGCTATTTATTTTTACTATTTTATTCAGAAGGCTGTCATCAGTTGAAGCTGAAATGAGAAAAGTGTGTCTTATAAAACAGGTGGGCATTTGCAGTATCAGTATTGAAAACAGTGGTTACTGTGCGGCCAAAACACCCAAAATAATGGACCAATTAAAAAAAATACAAAGTAAAATCAACTGAATTGCTTAACACAGAAAAAGCACACGTTGATGGACTGTCTTGAATTAAAGTTTCACATGGACAGGAACAATCAAAAACAGCAGGCACTGTATCTGACTGCTGAAAATATTATATTTGTTACTCCTCTAATTACAAAAATTAAAGTCCTTACATCTGATTGGCCAGTACAGTTTCAGTCATCACTGTGTAGCACCCAATACTAATGACTGTTTTTGTTGCAACCACTTTTAACTGCATTAATTAAGCCTATGTTTTTAGTAATCATTTTATAAAAGAAATACGACATTTAGGTTGATATGTTACATTTAAAGATTTTCCAAATCTTGGAAATAATAGATATGTAATAGATTTGATCTTTTAAAGGTTCCAGAAGTGAAAATCATGTTCATTTTCTCCATCTAAAAAGGAATTCAGTTGTACAGATAACTTGCAAACTGTTTAAGACAACCCTACTTAAATATATAAAATGTTTTTTATTTATTTTTCATACCGGTTATGCATTACTTCATTGGTTTAGTGTTTGTCAAGTACACAGCCCTGTACTTTTGTCTTATCGTCCGCTTCTCAAATACTGTTCTGCTTCAAATCAAAGTTTGTAATGCTGTTGTTCCCCTTGTTTGTTTGATTCATGGCAAGAGTGAAAATACTAGTTCTTAACAATGGCTGCTGGAAAAGTGAGACGTGTGAAAGGGTCTGTATGCATGTATTCTTATGTCTAAAGACTATGAGCAGTAATGCAATGCAAACTGATGACAAGAGTAGACCACAAAGGATGGTGGAAAGACAAAACACTAATGCAAGGCATTAAAATCGTTACAGCTGATAAGATTTGAATGTTTTATGGCATTACTTAAGACTGTGTGGAAAAGACGGATTAAGTTAGTTTGCAATTCTATGCATTAGTAAAGAGAATATAACAGCACAGTGCAAGTCAGAACTGGACTCGGGTTTATTAAATATTATGCAGAATATGAATTCAACATGGCAGTGGCACTACAATCCAGATTCAGTGCAGATGAAAGAGATGCAGAAAATGTATTTGACAGAAACCTTGCAAGTGCTTTAGAAATATCCAAGAAAGCACAACTTTACGCCCTTTAAAGCGTTAAATAACGAAGCGTCCGCTGCGCGCCAATCTGATGCTAGGATAATAACGTTCATCTTATTTTAGGACCGTCAGCTAACAATAACCGCGAAACTGAGTAATTACTGTATTTAGGCGAATCATGTAAACTTAATTCCAAGAAAATAGCCGCTTTGAACAAAACACATGGAAGAATTAGGATGATAAAGCTAATAAAAACAGGCCACGGGTCTAAACGTGCACGACGAGGCCTGACTTTACACCGCAACCGTTAACGGTAAATGCGTAACGTTAACTCTGCAGCTCGGGCTTATTATAGTCTGTACTTCAAACACAAATCGTATAATATTATATCTGTCATTCGAACGTTTTTTGATGCTACTTACATGTTCTTTATTTTTCCAACGTTTGGGTTGAAGTCCTTTACGTCGAACTGAAACGCGGTTAACGGAGCGACTGCGCATGCGCACAACGTGAAGGCGGAAATGACTACGAAATAATTCCTCACTTCTTCTTCTTCTGTGCTTTGTAGACCAAGTGCGTTACCGCCATCTACTGAACTGAGGTGTGAACTCATTGGGATATCAGATTGTAATAATCTACAATGTGTTTAAATAATACTAATAATAATAACTCAAATCCTGTTTACAAACTGGGTTTCTTTCAGGAAGGTCACGTCAGCCTTAATTATAGATTATGTGACAGGCAGTCTCAATAGTTTTTTTAAGCTCAATCCGTTATTTGATGCCCTTTCTAGATCTTTTTTCAGAGTATTTTCTACACATCAAGAGTACATGTTTTTTCATTTTTCCCTTTTCCACAATGTGTGGTTCCTCACTTCCGATGTGAATTTCAAAATAAAAGCCCCTACTGGTTTTCATCAAAACTAATACCAAAGCCTCTCTTAGAATTTATATGGCTATCATTTATTATTATGACACTAAAATCCCATTAATTGTTTTTTACTGTTGAACAATGAAACGCTGGATGTCACTGCATATTCAGAGACTGGTGCAAAAGAAGCAAAGCAGTATGTTTATATAATCAGCATCTACAGTATGTGTGCTTTATACTAATAGCTTTTAGAAAATAATCTTTGAAGGACAGTGCAAATGGAAACATTCTACAATCAGTCTTTAGATGAGGATAACAGTTGACGAAAAGACCAGAGGTCATTGCTTGTCAATGATTTGCAACCAGATGTGTCCAAACAAATCCTGCATACAGCAGTGGCGTGCACAGGCCTCCGGGGGGGGCAGGGGCGAAATGGCATTACGAGGGCAACATTTGTTATTAAAAAATGAGAACAAAGACACACATTACAAATACACATAATATACAAATAAAATAAACCGTGTTTTAGTTTCAGGTACATAGGTGAATTTAGCAGAGTATTCAAGAAACTACATGAACAAATATAAAAATAAAACACTATATAGATTGATTCCTATTAAAGAAACTGTATTCAAGTTTTTCAGTCAAGACTAGTGATCGGGACCGCGGAACGCGAATCATTTGGGTCAGTTCGGGACCGCGGAGCGCGAATCGCGAATCATTTGAGTCAGTTCGGGACCGCGGAGCGCGAATCATTTGAGTCAGTTCGGGACCGCGGAGCGCGAATCATTTGAGTCAGTTCGGGACCGCGGAGCGCGAATCATTTGAGTCAGATCGGGACCGCGAATCGCGAATCATTTGAGTCAGTTCGGGACCGCGGAGCGCGAATCATTTGAGTCAGATCGGGACCGCGGAGCGCGAATCATTTGAGTCAGTTCGGGACCGCGGAGCGCGAATCATTTGAGTCAGGTCGGAACCGCGGAGCGCGAATCATTTTAGTCAGATCGGGACCGCGGAGCGCGAATCATTTGAGTCAGTTCGGGACCGCGGAGCGCGAATCATTTGAGACCGTTCGGGACCGCAGAGCGCGAATCATTTGAGTCAGTTCGGGACCGCGGAGCGCGAATCATTTGAGTCCGTTCGGGACGCAGAGCGCAAATCATTTGAGTCAGTTCGGGACCGCGGAGCGCGAATCATTTGAGTCAGATCAGGACCGCGAATCGCGAATCATTTGAGTCAGTTCGGGACCGCGAATCGCGAATCATTTGAGTCAGATCGGGACCGCTGAGCGCGAATCATTTGAATCAGTTCGGGACCGCGGAGCGCGAATCATTTGAGTCAGATCGGGACCGCAGAGCGCGAATCATTTGAGTCAGATCGGGACCGCGGAGCGCGAATCATTTGAGTCAGATCGGGACCGCAGAGCGCAAATCATTTGATTCAGATTGGGACCGCAAATCATTTAAGTCAGTTCGGGACCGCGGAGCGCGAATCGCAAATCATTTGAGTCAGTTCGGGACCGCAGAGCGCAAATCATTTGATTCAGTTCGGGACCGCAGAGCGCAAATCATTTGATTCAGTTCGGGACCGCGAATCATTTAAGTCAGTTCGGGACCGCGGACCGCGAATCATTTGAGCCAGTTCGGGACTGGGGAGCGCGAATCATTTGAGTCAGATCGGGACCGCGGAGGGCAAATCGCGAATCATTTGATTCAGTTCGGGACCGCAGAGCGCGCGAATCATTTGAGTCAGATCAGGACCGCGGAGCGCGAATCATTTGAGTCAGTTTGGGACCGCGGAGCGCGAATCATTTGAGTCAGATCAGGACCGCGGAGCGCGAATCATTTGAGTCAGTTTGGGATCGCGAATCATTTGAGTCAGTTCGCGAATCATTTGAGTCAGTTTTTTTTTTCTCTTTTTTTTTATTAAACAGTACAAAACTTAAAATCATTAACACAGTAGGCTAAAGTATAACAAAACACATAAAATACAAATCCCTTAAGAAAATGAACCATGCTTTTATTATAGGCTAGTTGGCCTATGGTTTGATTTGATTGATGTTTTGCTGTATGACGTCAGAGTGAACGCTCGTGAATGAAGCATTAGAGCAGCTCGTGATCAGATAACACACAGAGTTGGGAGCTTGTTATTGGTCTTTTTTAAGCGTGTTGTATTTGCTGTTCTTGCAGTCAGTGTTATATTCCCAGCACTAATGAAGCGTGTGTCTGTCGCATTCTGATCTTCATCTTAAATGGTATTTCTGGAGCTCAGTTGCTTTGGTCTGTTTTTATAAGCACAAAAATATATTGTCTTATATATACTTCTTTGATTATGAATGTAGCCTACCTGGGATGGTGCCCAAAGCAAACAGCATACACTGCATATAGTATCGTTCATATCGCACAGACCAAGGGCACTTTAGCGTCGGACGCATAGGTGTCATTTACACTGGGGACGCTGGGGACATGTCCCCACCACTTTTTGAAATGGCTGATTTTGTCCCCACCACTTTTTGAAAGCATTTGGTTAAAATGTTCTGAAAAATCAAGCGAACCAAGAAATGTTAAAGGTTTATTTGCACAAAATAAAACATGCAATGCAGTTTAGATACAGAAAGAAACAATGTACATTGTCCAAAAAAAGTAACTTAAACAAAAAAAACTATTACTGATTCTAAAATGACCCAAAAACATGCATGCGCCGATCAGTAACTTGAACAAATTCTTGACACAGTTTCTTCTTGTCCAAGTTATACATTCTCTCTGTGAACATGACAAACAGCCACACTGTTGAGTCGGGTTTGTGATATTGAAGAGCGCAGCCAGGTCTTCAGGCGTCTCAAGGCACTGAAGCTTCTCTCTGCTTCAGCAGATGAGGCAGGAACAACGAGCAACAAATGCAGAAGTGCCTCAACTTGACTGAAGAGACCACGGACCTCGGGAACCATGTTCCTCATGATTTCTGTCACTTCTGAGCAGGTTTTGTAGGTGTAATTAATAATAATAATAATAAAAGACGTGTTTAGTTTTATATAGCATTTCTGCTGTGTTGGACTGTGTCGCCACTGCATCAAAATATTTGTCAAACGTCAGTGCCCCCCGCCGATGACCCAATGCCCCTCCAGTAGATCTGGCCTGGCGCCGACTCTGGTCAGTCTTATATTGAACTCTACGTTTAGCTAGCTACACAGAGGCTGCGTGGTCTGTAAACAACAGAAGCCGGTTCTCGGCCTTCAAGCGGGAAGTTAGCTAACGTTAGTTAGAAATTCAATGGGACCACCGCTCCTTTCCAGCTTCATGAATTTGCGCTCTGGCCTGAGCAGGAATGGATGGACATGATGCGCTACGTTTAAACCTCGAAGTGTTGGGGAGGAGGTTTCATTCATCCATGTATTAGCCGGCTAACATCGTTAGTTCTTCTTGAAGTTTTAACATTTTTCAACTTTAAGAGAAGATGTTGATCAACAGTACAGGTAGGGGAGTTTTTATATAGCATTTATTTGCACTGTGATTGATTTAGTTAATTGTAGCCGATTAAATAATTAATTAAATTAAATCTGTAAATTACTGTAATTTACAGATCAATAAAAAGAATTGGCTTTGTGTGTGTGTGTGTGTGTGTGTGCGTGCGTGTGCGTGTGCATGCGAGAGAGAGGGCCTGCGTGCCATCTTATAGTTTTAAAGTAGTTTGGATTTTAGTGTGGGGTTTTTTGTGGCATACATAATGACAGTATTTATCACGGCACTTTATATTGGTTACGCTGCGATGCAGGGCCGGAGTGGGATCCATTTTCAGCCCGGGAGTGTAATTGCTCAAGACCAGCCCACCACCTATCCCCATCTAACCCCCTCCCACCGTGGTGGAATCTGGATAAATGACAGATCTGTTTCTTAATTGACACGTTTCAATAAAAAAATCTGAATAATGTAAATATGGCCATAAATATCAATAACAAATCACATACTGAGTTTTCTGCAACAAAGTGTCCAACTGTTACGTTAGGAAAATAATGGTTTGCATTCAAACAAAAATAAAGTTATGCAGTAAGAAATATACTTTTTGCACTATTGTTTTTTATATCCATGTCAATGTAATAAATAAAATAAATGAAATAAACTATATGAAACATTTCTGCTACAAAAGATACAACTGTAACATTATAAAAAAAAGTAACATTCAAAATTGAAAGCTGCCAAACAGTCAATAATATTCATATATGTTAGTCATTATGTTCCTGTGGCTCAGTGGTAGAGCATTGCGTTAACAGCGCAAAGGTTGTGGGTTCGATTCCCAGGGAACACACATACTGAAAATAAATGTATATGCTGAATGCACTGTAGGTCACTTTGGATAAAAGCGACTGCTAAATGCCTAAATGGAAAATGAATAACTAAATGGAAAATCAGTAAGCATCTCGAAAGAAAGAGAGAAAAGAAAGGCCTTCTACCATTCTCCACAAGTTTTGGTTTACACTCAGAGCTGAAAATGGCAAAGCCTTACAGCATCAACAACCGCCTAACAGTGCACTGATTTCTGCAACTTTGCATGAATGAATGAATGAATGATGCATTTATATAGCACTTTTTTGTGTATTGTTGTACACCCAAAGCGCTTTACAATCATGGGGGGGGGTCTCTCCTCAACCACCACCAGTGTGCAGCATCCACTTGGATGATGCGACGGCTGCCACAGGACAACGACACCAGTGCGCTCACCACACACCAGCTACAGGTGGAGAGGAGAGAGAGTCATAGAGACAATCAAGTGTATGCGCACACCACACACCAGCTACAGGTGGAGAGGAGAGAGAGTCATAGAGCCAATCAAGTGTATGCGCACACACACACCAGCTACAGGTGGAGAGGAGAGAGAGTCATAGAGCCAATCAAGTGTATGCGCACACACCACACACCAGTACAGGTGGAGAGAGAGAGAGAGAGTCATAGAGCCAATCAAGTGTATGCACTCACCACACACCAGCTACAGGTGGAGAGGAGAGAGAGTCATAGAGCCAATCAAGTGTATGCGTTCACCACACACCAGCTACAGGTGGAGAGGAGAGAGAGTCATAGAGCCAATCAAGTGTATGCACTCACCACACACCAGCTACAGGTGGAGAGGAGAGAGAGTCATAGAGACAATCAAGTGTATGCGTTCACCACACACCAGCTACAGGTGGAGAGGAGAGAGAGTCATAGAGACAATCAAGTGTATGCGCTCACCACACACCAGCTACAGGTGGAGAGGAGAGAGAGTCATAGACCCAATCAAGTGTATGCTCTCACCACACACCAGCTACAGGTGGAGAGGAGAGAGAGTCATAGAGCCAATCAAGTGTATGCGTTCACCACACACCAGCTACAGGTGGAGAGGAGAGAGAGAGTCATAGAGCCAATCAAGTGTATGCGTTCACCACACACCAGCTACAGGTGGAGAGGAGAGAGAGTCATAGAGCCAATCAAGTGTATGCGTTCACCACACACCAGCTACAGGTGGAGAGGAGAGAGAGTCATAGAGCCAATCAAGTGTATGCTCTCACCACACACCAGCTACAGGTGGAGAGGAGAGAGAGTCATAGCCAATCAAGTGTATGCTCTCACCACACACCAGCTACAGGTGGAGAGGAGAGAGAGAGAGAGAGCCAATCAAGTGGATTTATAAAACGTTGTTTATTACTGTCTCATTGTTCTATAGTTTTTGACTATAGTCACTGAACCTTGAGTCACCAGTTCCTGTGTGCTTGTTTGTCTTGAACAAATATCTGTCAGTTTGGTATGTTTGTCAGGGACCTTCTGCCTGGCTGCTGTTGTCTCACTGAAGATCAATGTCTCTGTCTCTTTCTCACTTCCCTCAGCATCAGGCTTATCTTTATTATACCACAACAACATTTAAAATAAGTCAACAGGCTAAAATCAATTACATTACAGACAATCAATAGAAAAAAACAATTCCTTTAATGTAAGTCACTTTGGATAAAAGCGTTTGCCAAATGCATAACTGTAAATGTTGCTAGTCACTGTACCTTGAGTCGCCAGTTCACGTGTGCTCGTTTGTCTTCTTGAAAAAAGTATTTGTTAGTTTGGCACATTTGGCCGCATCATCCTCCAATGACTTTCTTTTTTAACCTGGCTTTTTCAGCTCCTCTAGGAATCTTTTTTTACTATCCATTTTATTATTCCCGCGATTAGCGCACTCTCGCTGATTTACACCAGAGCATTAATTGTTTAGTTTGTCTCCATGGCAACGACCTAGGACACGCGCTTGTGTAGAGGAAGAGAGAGAGAGAGAGCGCGCGCTCTGACAACAGAAAACGTCACATTTTAATGATAAATTAAAATTTAGTGTTATTAGCTTAGTTATCAGTCACACGGTAACTTAAACACATATACGTTATTATGTGTATGTAAAAAAAAAAAAAAAAAAAAGCAGGCGAGTCTGCCGGCCCAATTTATGAGCGGGGGAGAGCGGCCCACCGGGACTTCTCCCAGTTCTCCCGATGGCCACTCCGGGCCTGCTGCGATGTGCGATGGCAGAGGAGGATTTCACATTTTGTGGATTTGGTTCTCTAACTACACTGCATTCTATGTGGGTTGCAAACCCCACATTGTTTTAATTTTATCTGGTGTTATTTGATGCAGATATGTTGCGTTGTATGCTTATGGTGTGTTTTCTTTTACATATGTAATGCATTTCATTGTAATCATTGACTTAACGCGCTGCTGTTTTCTACAGTATGGTGCTTTGGCACTGTTCGGTTGAGCTGGTGTTGCAGGGACTGTTACATTGTGCAGTCGACATTGTTGAGGGTTTTATGCTGAGTATTTTCGTGTTGTTGACTGGCTAACGCTATGTCCATTTTTGATGCGCCGTTATTCAATATTTTTCCCGTCCTGCTGTAATGTTTTTTCATCTGATCTTTTGTCCCCACCACTTTTCAACACAAACTGACGCCCCTGGTCGGACGTCAAAGGGGCTCGAGACCACCCCCATTAATTATGACACATTTAGTACAGTTTTTTAAGATGCTTTTGCAAGGATGTTATCATTCTCGATGTGTCTGTAATATGCTCGTGTAGTGGATCATCCCAGAACACTGTGAGACTAGTCGACAACAACTGCATGAGTAATAACAGATGAGCTTTTATAGTTTTCATGACCACTGTAAATGATACACAAAAAGTAATGTTATTTTCATATTCAGCATGTCAAACTTCATAAAGAAAATGAATATAATCAGAGTAATAATGCTGAGAAATGGAGAAAATTCAGTCTTGACTAACACCCTACATTTAGTTTGTTGCTTGAAATGTGTTTTTTAATACTGTCTGTTTGCTTTTGAAGTTATGTTTAGTTAAAAAATAAACACAATAACTACATACAATTAAAATGAATGTATTGTTATTTGAAAAACGTTTTTGTCTTGTCTTGTCAAGTACTTTTAACTAAATCAAATTAGAAATTAAATACAATTTTGTATAAATAAATCTAAATAGTGACTGTTTTTCAAGATGTGTCCAAGGATTAATGGACTCTAGTCAGGAAAAACTCCTAATTTAATTTGAGGCTCTATTCAATGGATTACTGTCTTAATATTTTAGCTGATATTTCATTTTCACAGCATTTTTGCACACGTTTTATGTCCAAACCACCAGACCGTGACTGAATAAAAGACTGTATGTGAATGTGCTTTCTTGTTCTGAAATGATGCTGTCTTTCCACCCATCAGTTTATCGATTATCCCCGTCTCCGTCATAAACCCATTCATAAAGCCCATCCTCTTCTGCACAAGACTCGTGGTAGCAGGCCTTACAGTTGCTGCATCTGATCCACGCTTCAGCAGCTTTCAGATCACCGTCTGAGCCGTGGTCTATGAAGCAGCCTCTGCACTTGTAGGAGCCAGCTGTTTTATTCTCTTCATCTCTTTGTTTTAAATGTTCATCATAAGGAAGGTACTCTGAGTTCTTTGTAAATGTCCTGTCTTATCTCTGGGTGACTTTACAACCCTGTGATTTTTTTGTATGACCACAAAGTCTGTGAACGATGCCGCTTCATCAGAGCTGCAATGTGCGGCGTCTTCGGCGGATATCGTGGTGCTTTCATGAACAATGGAGGCAAACTTGTTTATCGGGAACATCCCTGTTGTTCTGAACACATCTTTGGCTCTTTCCGCTGTGGCAGATTTCTTCCAAGCTTCCATGAAAACAGAGCAGTAATGTGCTTTGGGCAACTTCATTCCTGCACACTGTTGATTCCACTTGCAGCTCGCTTCACACCAGTTGTGTTTGAGGCTGCCGGACAGAGCCGTGTTGGCTGGCTGAGGAAAGCATATGACTTCCACGCCGTTCTGCTTCATGAGACCGAGGAAGCTGAGGTTGAAGACGTGGCTGCTTTGGCCATCGATGTGCAGAAGGTGGGGCCTGGAGTCATCTTTCGGGAGCTGTGCCACAAACATTTCCCCCCACTCAATGAACAGCTCTGCTGTTATCCAGCCATTATCCGACGCTCTCACGCACAGGTTTTCCAGAGACTCATTCATCCACTCATTTCTCACATTAATTCCTTTGAGAATGATAAGCGGAGGAGCAAATGCACCACTGGCATTGAATGCTGCTAGTACAGTTGAGGCCGTTTCCTCCTCAGATGTGATCTGAACGCTGGGATCTTCTCCTTCCCCGACAGATTGTTGAGAGGAGAACTTGTCTTGTAGTCCTGATACATCACATTTCCAAATATGTGAAGGGACGTCTTTAATTCCCAAGGCGTCAAGGGTGTTTTCATACATCGTGAACCATTTATCCAGATCTTCTTCATTCATCTTTGTAGCTGGTGATATGGCCTCTGGCTTCTTTATTTTCAGTCCAGGGTTTCGCTTCATAAAGCCCTCGAACCAGTAATAGCCTGCTTTTTGCTTCTCTTCTGAAAACCCTCGGATGCCATTTATCTTGGCAAACTCAAAAGCAAGAGACTGAACATCAGTCTTCCTCAAGGAGAAGCCTCTCTCTGAAAGCAAGGTGAGAAGGTGCGCTAACTCCCGCTCAGATTCAACGGGGATGAATGGCTTTCTTCCAGACGCATGCTCGGATCCTTCAACGAGCCCTTTCACGCGTCTCTGAAGGGTCGTTTTTGGCACGTTCCACTTCCGAGCCAGCAATCGTAGCGCAGCCTTCTGCCCCGACTCAGCCTGTGCTTTATACTCCTCTATTGCAGCTTTCATACGCTCCTCACTCCACTGATTCATCTTCAGACCTTTTCTTCCTTTAAACTTGCTTTGCATTTCCATATTTCCTTGAAAAGATAAAAGTCAGACTCAGAATGTTGTTGAATTAGGCCTGATATTCTGGCATCCTATTACTCAATTACCATTATATTATGCACAAATATACCTTCTAGATTGAACTAGAAATCAGTAATTTATTATTAAGTTATATTTGGCTATATACACTGTCATTTAAAAGTTTAGGACCAGCACGATTTATTATAATTTTTAAAGAAGTCTCTCATGCTCACCAAGGCTGTATTTATTTGATCAAAAATCCAGAAAAAACACTAATATTGTAAAATATTTTTACAATTTTAAATAACTGTTAACTAGTTTAAACTGCTGTAAAATATAATTTATTCAGAAATGCAAAGCTGAATTTTGATCAGCGGTTACTCCAGCCACATGATCCTTAATTCTTCAGAAATAATTATAATATGCTGATTTATTATCAATGTTGGAAATTGTTGAGCTGCTTAATATTTTTTGGAACCTGTGATACTTTTTTCAGGACTCTTTGTTAAAGTTAAAAAGGAAATCTTTTCAAAAAATATTAGTCTTTAATATATCTTTATGTATATATATATGTATCAAACACATCCTTGCTGAATACAAATAGTTTTCTGTTTAAAAAAGAAAAAATATACTGACCCCAAACATAGTTATATGAGCATATATGTAGAAATAAAATATATGATGATATATGTGTTCGAATTGACCTCGCCAGCTGAGGAAGTTCAACCTGCCACAGGAGCTGCTGATACAGTTCCATCACTGAATCCGTCCTCTGCACGCCAATAACTGTCTGGTTCAGCTCAGCTACCAAATCTGACCTCAGAAGACTACGGAGGGTAGTCCGGACTGCTGATCGAATCATTGGTACAACCCTCCAAGAACTGTACTCATCCAGAGTGAGCAAAAGAGCTGGACAAATCACATCCAGCACACTCCCTCTTTGAACTGTTACCGTCTGGTCGACGCTACAGAGCTCTGAGCACCAGAACGACCAGACACAGAAACAGTTTCTTCCCTCAGGCAATCCATCTCATGAACACTTGACATAATTATGCTACACACACTGTTTCTACACTTATCTATCTAACACACATACTAAGTCTACACTTCAATTGTACATAATATAGGCTACATGTACATACAAAACTGTCCAGTGTTATATACCCATACATACAATTGTCAATTTGTCTATTGTTATTCCTTATTTACTTGTTCTTATTAATTATATATTTTTTATTATCTGTGTCCTGTCCTGTTGCTGTCATTCTGTTGCACTGCGCTAGCTTCTGTCACGAAAACTAATTTTTCATATGTGTAAACATACCTGGCAATAAAGCTCATTCTGATTCTGATCTTCATAACTTCTAATTCAAAGTATGCACATCTTCAGACAGCGCAATAGAAACGTTTGACATACATTAGCATCCAGTTTAGCACAGCTACAATGGGATTATTA
The DNA here is from genome assembly GCA_003573665.1 of Oxygymnocypris stewartii. NCBI lineage: Eukaryota > Metazoa > Chordata > Actinopteri > Cypriniformes > Cyprinidae > Oxygymnocypris > Oxygymnocypris stewartii. Next base: position 5,574 of record QVTF01009765.1, on the reverse strand, counting down.
GAAAACATCAGCCTTCTGACATGATCAATGACACGATAGCTCATATAAAGTGATGAATAATCATACTTCCTCAGAATAGTGTAGTGTCCCACATTAACAGATAGCTGTTGTCCCACTTTACCTAACACGTTTAGCTAAGCTAATTGGGTCATTACTTTATATATTCTTAAGAATAAACACGTAGTTTTTCATTGGGGGTGGGGGGCGATTGCACTTTAAATTATTATTTTAAAGCAGAACGATTTTTTTAAATGAATGATTATTATTTCATTTAAAGGCAGTATTTGTCAGCGCACTTACCATGTGCTTGTTGTGATCGGTTGTGTTGGAGCTTGACCACGCCCACCACAGTGATGTCAGGCAAATGAGAACGGTGTGATAAAGTAATTATTCATGACTGTTACAATATGATTGGCTCTTGATGTTTAAAGGGCACTCCAGCGTGAAAATGAATTTGACCCACTTTATCTGATGTCCCACTTTTTCACGCATAACTCTAAATATAGTTCTGAAATGCAAAGATCCGGTTCCCTGCGGTGACTGCAAACTTGTTTGCATTAAATACAGGTTATGAATACCATTATTAAAAGCATTCAATATTAGAGGATAGACAGGACATGCAGAAGGTTTCTAAACGGCAAAATCAATTTACAGGTCCAGACATTTCTTATTTACATGACATTTAGCTGATACTTTTTATTCAAATCATCTTACAATACATTCATTTTATCATTACACACTCACTCACACACACACACACACACACACCACACTCACACCACACACACACACACACACACACACACACACACACACACACACACACACACCACACACACACACACACACACACACACACACACACACACACTACTCTTACAAAAATATTAAACAATTATATTTATGATGTCTTTTAATATTTATTTTTATTTTAATATTTATATAAATTACATACATATACATTAAACAATACAAAAAATGGCAAATAACTTAAATAAAATAACACATATTTCAAACACTTTATATTAAACATTAAGCTTTATACACTATCACAGACATCATTAAGAACACTTTTGTCAGTTTAAAATGCTCCTTGATCTTTGCCTGCATGTGCTTTATTCAGTTAAACCTTTCACTACCCGATCTATTTCTCAGATTTGAAGTTTTTCCTCTGCTGACCTTTAAATTATTGACCTAAACTATGAGGACAATTTGTCCCAATATTAGACAACCATGCAACATCTAAAGTACAAGTCTGTGAGAGACATGTTTGTCACTGAGATAATTATTGATGCATGTGTGAGTCAAGGCATCCTTGAAATTAGAGCAAAAACCTCCAAAGCACTCGTTTATAATGGAATGATTCGAGCTGATTCCATAAAAAAATAGCCCATCCATAAAAAACCTAACAAATGAATAAATAAACTAAATATTATATTATATTCATTCTATTATATTTGCAATTAAATAATTTAGGCTACATGTGAACTCTCAAGATCCTAATTACTAAAGGTTAGCAAGCAATGTGATCTTAAGATCATCTGAGTAAAAAAAAAAAGAAACGAAAAATAATAATATATATATATATATTACATGGCTGGTAAACATGCACATTAAGATTTTTTAAATGATATTTCAATGTAATAATCATGTAGCTGGACTGGCCTTTTATTGAACTGTTAGTCATCATGTGAAGTGAACCAGCAGAGGGCAGAATAACACTTCATATTGCACTTTAAAAGTCACTCCAGTCGCTTTGGTTATTGAGTTATAGTTATTGAGAATATTTTTAGATTGGTCAAGAATCAAGATATATACAGCTCTCACATTCATTCACTCAGTCATTCATTCATCATCATCATTCATTCATTCATCACTCATCATTCATCATTCATTCATCATTCACTCATCACTTCACTCACTCACTCACTCACTCACTCACTCATTCATTCACTCACTCACTCACTCACTCACGCGCTCACTCACTCACTCACTCACTCACCTCACTTCACTCACTCTCATCCTCACTCACTCACTCACTCACTCACTCACTCTCATTCACTCACTCACTCCTACTCCTCACTCATTCACTCACTCACTCGCTCACTCATTCACTCACTCACTCACTCTCATTCACTCACTCACTCACTCACTCACTCACTCTCATTCACTCACTCACTCACTCACTCACTCACTCACTCACTCACTCACTCACACTCACTCGCTCGCTCACTCATTCACTCACTCACTCGCTCACTCACTCACTCACTCGCTCACTCACTCACTCACTCACTCACTCACTCACTCACTCACTCATTCATTAATTCACTCACTCACTCACTCTCATTCACTCACTCACTCACTCACTCGCTCGCTCGCTCGCTCACTCACTCACTCACTCACTCACTCACTCACTCACTCACTCATTAATTCACTCACTCACTCACTCACTCACTCACTCACTCACTCAAGCAGCTTCATGAGGTGCATTGTAAGAATGTTTTCAAGCTGAAGTGTTTCAAGCTCATCATGAGAAACATTAATTCAGTCAGGTCTGTTCAGATTGTTGACTGGTCATGTAGGAGCTCCTCAGACTGCAGAAGGCTACACACAACATCTGAAGGTAAGATTCATTTGCAAGGCTGTAGGTTTGATTCTGGCATTGGTGGGGGGTGGGGACATAACAGCAGGCAACAGACATTTAATTAAATATTTGATAAAGAGTATTGCTAACGACAATTTAGTAGCAACTGGATATTGGTAGGGACAAGTCATCGTGTCCCTAAACTCTATACACCCTTGGAAATCAGAACAAGTGATGTCCTTTGGAAACTAGTTATCTCCTTAAATATGGTCAAGCAAGAGATCACCTGAGTAAAGAAATTAAAACAAAATACTTAACATTCAGAGAAGCTTATGGATGTATTGAAAAGTCAGACTGTGAAATGATCTGCTGTTTTGATCACTCTTCTGAGGAAGATGTCATTCACTTGTTTGCAAATATATCCCCAGATACATTTTGGGTCAGATTTTTTAATGTTCATTAATTCAATAATTTCATTTGTAAGTGACTTTACTTTGTTTTAAAGTTATTTTCATTGGATTGCTTGACTACTTAAAAGAGACTAGGAAAATAACACTTAATTAAGATACATTTCACGTAGCCTACAACAAATATCTGTCTTTTCTTTAATCAGAGTTGATTTAGACAAGCTCTGTTAATCCTAAAGCAGTCAAAACTGCCTCTCCATATTCATCACGTGTCCTCTTAACTATGGGTTTAAGACAAAAACATTACTATAGCATAAACCATGGTAACCACTTGTGATTTAACCGTGGTATTTGTAATCAACAATAAAAAATGGTTACTACACTTTTACAATATTTTTTCTTAAGGGATATGTATTTGTGTATAATTGAGCTATCTTCCTTCTTTGTTTTGTTTTTATAACTGCACTGTGCTTTGATGTTTTACCGTTTATTAAGAAAAATAAATATCAGAAACATTCTGATCTGAATCAAAAGATTTACGACCCATCATTTCAGATCAACAGTCATTATAGACTATATTTAATTGCTTGATTAAAATGATTGCTAGGGACAATCTAGTGGTTGCTGGATAGGGACACGTCCCAAGCGTCTCTACTAAATTCCACTCTCTTGTTCATTTGGCCTGCAAAAAGTGCTTCTCATCAGCATCTTTGTGGAGAAAAGAGTGCCAAAGAGCCTTCATCCTGCTTCTTTCTGTAAATCTGGGACATAAATCATCTCTCTGCCTCCTTTATACATTAGTTCTCTGCATGTTTATCTGATTGCATGTTTATATGCATATTCATATAGATCATCTCCATTCATTAAACATGATTTCTGATTGTGCTGCAAAGATCCGTTTCCCAGGAGTTCATCTCGCATTTCCATTTCAATGCACTGTTAACTTTAAACTATTTATACCGACTGTGATTGCTGACTTGCTCTCAACTAAAAAATGACTAAAAAGAAAGACCAAAAGGAACGCCACACATAGCAGGAATGAATGAATAAACAAATTAACGAACAAATCTAAAAATATTTGTTTAAAATATAACAACATTACGTTTATAATAATGTAACTATCTATTTAATACAAAACAGTTTTTTCGATTGCTAACACTATAACTGATTCATTTGACCCAATTTTCCAAACCATTCATACAGTTCTCGAAACAAAGACACGTTTCTCAAAACTTTTAACACATTTCACATGTTTGCACACGCTTTCCAATTTGCTCAATGTTTTCTGCAAAACTCTACACAATAAAAGCATAATTTTGCACAGATTTAACCATGTTCTCATTCAGAAAACACACATATAACTATCAAGAATCACAAAATGAACACAAACAGGGCACATTTATCCACGTGTGAACATTCAGTAGTAAAACTGATCTCAGAATCTCAGGATGATATGAACAGGAGCACAAGTGATTATGTGTTTTGGAAAATTAATCCTGGTCGTAGGAGACAAAGAGGAATAGGAGGAGAAAAGAAAAACGAAGGGGATGAGGTCAAGGGTCGTTTGTTGCTGATGAAATATAAAGCATTATAGTTGAGCGTGTTTTGTGCGAGGACTGAGCAGAGGAAAGCTGCCTGCAGGCTCATCTACAAGGTTTAACTCGACTTACATAGTAGCAGTATTTCAGATGAGAGGACTTTCACTATTCTCTGTACTGGAAATACTGTAGCACACACCCTCAAACTCATAACTGTTGGATTGATTTGTAGCCAAGTACTTCTTACATGTATTTGTGCAGAACAGAGTCGACTGTCTAGGGAAGGCAGAGAAAGTCTTTTCTCAGAAGGCTAAGTAACTGTTATAGTGTAACAAATAAGGATACTGCCAATACTATAATGCAACATGGCAGAGGATGCAGAAGTTATTTATTTATGTATTTATTGATGTACAGTAACATAGAGTATATTGCAATGTGTGTTTACTGTATATTCTGTTGTTTTGTTCTCTTCTAGTGCTTTTCATCCACTGTAAGATCACTTTACAGTAGTGTAATGAAAGTAAACTTTTTTTAAATGCTATTAGTGAATTTGACTGTATCCGCACCGCTCTGTTTGTTTCTCAAAAGCATGTTTTGTAACAGTGCTGTGAGCTGATCTCACTAGTGTTCTCTAGACAGGAACATAGTCTGTATTTGGCAGCTTTGTGTGTCATCTGAGGCCAAAGATTAGATTCTGACAGAAGAGAACGTGTTTTTGACTAAATTGTTTGACTTTGACTTGGAAGTTTGAGGTTTGCACAAGTTGGTGTAGTTTTGAGATTGTGTTTATAGTTGTGAGAAAATGGTGAATTGTTTCATGAATTGTGTGTTAGCAATCAAGAAAAACTGTAATATAAATATACCCATTCTATAATGGATATATTATATAATACGATGGATATTTTTCATGCAAGTTACAGTTTTTTACGATTGTGTATACAATCTACAATATATGTACACAATTATGAGGAAAATATTGTAATATTCATCCATATTTGTGTGTGTGTGTGTGTAAAATCGTATGATACCATGACTTTAACAAGAC
>QVTF01009764.1:110000-156006 GCA_003573665.1 Oxygymnocypris stewartii | reverse complement strand
CCTCCTGAAGGACCCTGATCTATAGTAATGACGATACAGTGACCTCTGACCTCTGTTCTTGACCTCCTGAAGGACACTGATCTATATTAATGACAATACAGTGACCTCTGACCTCAGTTCTTGACCTCCTGAAGGACCCTGATCTATATTAATGATGATACAGTGACCTCTGACCTCAGTTCTTGATCTCCTGAAGGACACTGATCTATAGTAATGACGATACAGTGACCTCTGACCTCAGTTCTTGACCTCCTGAAGGACCCTGATCTATATTAATGACAATACAGTGACCTCTGACCTCAGTTCTTGACCTCCTGAAGGACACTGATCTATAGTAATGACGATACAGTGACCTCTGACCTCAGTTCTTGACCTCCTGAAGGACCCTGATCTATATTAATGACGATACAGTGACCTCTGACCTCAGTTCTTGACCTACTGAAGGACCCTGATTTATAGTAATGATGATACAGTGACCTCTGACCTCAGTTCTTGACCTCCTGAAGGACCCTGATCTATAATTAATGACGATACAGTGACCTCTGACCTCAGTTCTTGACCTACTGAAGGACCCTGATCTAATGACGATACAGTGACCTCTGACCTCAGTTCTTGACCTCCTGAAGGACCCTGATCTATATTACTGACGATACAGTGACCTCTGACCTCAGTTCTTGACCTCCTGAAGGACCCTGATCTATAGTAATGACGATACAGTGACCTCTGACCTCAGTTCTTGACCTCCTGAAGGACCCTGATCTATAGTAATGATGATACAGTGACCTCTGACCTCAGTTCTTGACCTCCTGAAGGACCCTGATCAATAGTAATGACGATACAGTGACCTCTGACCTCAGTTCTTGACCTCCTGAAGGACCCTGATCTATAGTAATGACGATACAGTGACCTCTGACCTCAGTTCTTGACCTCCTGAAGGACCCTGATCTATATTTATGACATACAGTGACCTCTGACCTCAGTTCTTGACCTCCTGAAGGACCCTGATCTATATTACTGACGATACAGAGACCTCTGACCTCAGTTCTTGACCTCCTGAAGGACACTGATCTATATTAATGACGATACAGTGACCTCTGACCTCTGTTCTTGACCTCCTGAAGGACCCTGATCTAATGACGATACAGTGACCTCTGACCTCAGTTCTTGACCTCCTGAAGGACCCTGATCTATATTTATGACATACAGTGACCTCTGACCTGATCTAAAGCTCTTTTCCTCCGCAGCCGGCGTACGTTCTGCAGATCTTCCCTCCGTGTGAGTTCTCCGAGAGCCACCTGTCCCGTCTCGCTCCGGACCTCCTGAGCCAGATCTCCAGCATCTCTCCGCACCTGATGATCGTCATCACCTCCGTCTGACCGCACCCGAGGGACGAGCCAATCAGACGAGTTCTTGTAAGATATGAATGCCTGTTTTTAAGGAGTGGCGGACGAACCGGATCATGGAGGTTCTGCTCTGCTGGACTGTAAATATTTTAAATATTTAAACCCGACTGAACTCAGATCAGTAGAAACGCTGTGTTTGTGATGTAAATACTCCGAGACGCCGGCTCTGCGCTGGCTTTGATTTCTTACTCAAATAAAACTAAAAACTCTGCCAGTCTCTTTCATTTCACTCTTTATTCAGCAGAAACCATAAATCATACTTCTAGTAAATATGGGTTTAAAAACGACTTCACATATTATGTCTTGTTCTGAAAATATTAGCCAAGTTTTGTGACAAACAAAAATTATTATTTTTCATAAAACAAAAATATTTACTAATTGGGTATGAACATTTTTATTATTTTAAAAGCTAAATGTGATATTTTATAAAACATTAAAATATAATTTTTCTAACCCAATTAGCCAATATTTTTAAGGTAACAAAGAAATTATATTTTAAAATCTGAATATGATTATTTGTCATAAAACATATTTGCTAATAAAGTAAGAAATATTATATTATTTTAAAATCTAAATGATTATTTTTCATAAAACTAAAATATTTGATAATCATATTCAGTTTTTAAAATAATATTAATTTTCTTTATCAGATATTTTAGTTTGATGAAAAATAATCATATTCAGATTTTAAAATAAATTATTTTTCATAAAACAAAAATATTTGCTAATAAAAAAAATATATATTAAAGGCTAAATATGATTATTTTTCCTAACACAAATATAATTTTTCTTACTTTATTAACAAATATTTGTATTATTTTAAAAGCTGAATATTATTATTTTTCATAAAATAAAAATATTTGCTAATGAAGAAAAATTGTTAATTTAAACTATCTTAATTTAAAAGCTGAACATGATCATTCTTACCCCATTGTTAGATATTTTAAGCCAAAATTAACACAATGTGGATAATATTTTCAGAAAACTTAAGTCTATTGTAAGTAACCTGATTCAAGAATGCTAAAATAGTTAATCCTATAAAAGGAGGGAGGAATACTAAGAGTATATATTCAGTGTATGAAGACAAGGATCTACAGACACACTTCTCTACACGTCTCCTCGCTGTGTTCTGCTGCTGCGTGGAACGCTGTGAAGCGGGTTTCTGTGGTTGGTCAGTGTTTGAGGTCGACGCTGGATCCGAACACAGCCAGCAGCTGCTGCTCGTACTGAGAGATGTTCCTCTTCAGAAGCTCCTTACAGGAGCCCAGCAGACGCTCGAAGGCCTGCACGTCAATCACTGCAACGCACGCACACCAAGAGAGAGACAGACACGCGCAAACACAAAGAGAGAGGAACGTTTTTCATTATTACAAGAAACTAATAATTTTCAAGTTTCTCATAATAATAAACATAAATGATATGTTTGTTATGTTATTCTCTTTGTTATTTCCAGGAAAAAAAGAACATCTATGAACACTGATGTAATATTTCAGCTTCTGTCCTTGTGTTCGTACCTAAACACTTGGTCTCTCCTGCCGCGTACACAGACGCCGCTCGAGGTTTATTGGTGACCAGCGCCAGCTCACCGAAATACTGACCCCTGCAGCAGCGTGCGACCTCCACCTCCTCCTGCGACCTCTGACCTGCCCGAGTCTGCAGACACCTTAACATCAGATTCATGCTAAACGAGCGACAGACTCACGCTAAACATGCTACATGAGTGACATACTCACGTTAAACACGCTACATGAGCGACAGACTCACGCTAAACACACGCTACATGATAGACAGACTCACATTACATGAACGACAGACGCACGCTAAACACGCTACATGAGCGACAGACTGACGTTAAACACACGCTACATGAGAGAGACTCACGTTAAACGCTACACGAGCGACAGACTCACGTTAAACACGCTACATGAGCGACAGACTCACGTTAAACACGCTACATGAGCGACAGACTCACGTTAAACACGCTACATGAGCGACAAACTCATGCTAAACACGTTACATGAGAGACAGACTCACGCTACACGAGCAACGGACTCACGTTAAACACGCTACATGAGCGACAGACTCACGCTACATGAGCGACAGACTCACGTTAAACACGCTACATGAGCGACAGACTCACGTTACACGAGCGACGGACTCACGTTACACGAGCGACGGACTCACGTTAAACACGCTACATGAGCGACAGACTCACGTTACACGAGCGACGGACTCACGTTAAACACGCTACATGAGCGACAGACTCACGTTAAACATGCTACATGAGCAACAGACTCACGTTACACGAGCGACGGACTCACGTTAAACACGCTACATGAGCGACAGACTCACGTTACACGAGCGACGGACTCACGTTAAACACGCTACATGAGCGACAGACTCACGTTAAACATGCTACAGGAGCAACAGACTCACGTTACACGAGCGACGGACTCACGATAAACACGCTACATGAGCGACAGACAAACGCTAAACATTACATGAGCGACAGACTCACGCTAAACACACGCTACACGAGCGATACTCACGCTAAACACACGCTACATGAGCGACAGACTCACGCTAAACATGCTACATGAGCGACAGACTCACGCTAAACACGCAACATGAGCGACAGACTCACGTTAAACACGCTACATGAGCGACGGACTCACGTTACACGAGCGACGGACTCACGTTACACGAGCGACGGACTCACGTTACACGAGCGACGGACTCACGTTACACGAGCGACGGACTCACGTTAAACACGCTACATGAGCGACAGACTCACGTTACACGAGCGACGGACTCACGTTAAACACGCTACATGAGCGACAGACTCACGTTAAACATGCTACAGGAGCAACAGACTCACGTTACACGAGCGACGGACTCACGATAAACACGCTACATGAGCGACAGACAAACGCTAAACATTACATGAGCGACAGACTCACGCTAAACAAGCGACAGACTCACGCTAAACACACGCTACACGAGCGATACTCACGCTAAACACACGCTACATGAGCGACAGACTCACGCTAAACATGCTACATGAGCGACAGACTCACGCTAAACACGCAACATGAGCGACAGACTCATGCTACATGAGAGACAGACTCACGCTACACGAGCGACAGACTCACGCTAAACACGTTACATGAGCAACAGACTCACGCTAATCACACGCTACACGAGCGACGGACTCACGCTAAACACGCTACACGAGCGACAGACTCACGCTACACGAGCGACAGACTCACGCTAAACACGCTACACGAGCGACAGACTCGCGTTAAACACGCTACATGAGCGACAGACTCACGTTAAACACGTTACATGAGCGACAGACACACGCTAAACACGCTACATGAGCGACAGGCTCATTTTAAACACGCTACACGAGTGACAGACTCACGCTAAACATACGCTACACGAGTGACAGACTCACGTTAAACACGTTACATGAGCGACAGACTCACGCTAAACACACGCTACACGAGTGACAGACTCACGTTAAACACGTTACATGAGCGACAGACTCACGCTAAACACACGCTACACGAGTGACAGACTCACGTTAAACACGTTACATGAGCAACAGACTCACGCTACACGAGCGATGGACTCACGTTAAACACGCTACATGAGCGACAGACTCACACTAAACACGCTACATGAGCGACAGACTCACGCTAAACATGCTACATGAGTGACAGACAGACTCACGCAACACGAGCGACAGACTCACGCTACACGAGTGATGGACTCACGTTAAACACGCTACATGAGCGACAGACTCACACTAAACATGCTACATGAGCGACAGACTCACACTAAACACGCTACATGAGCGACAGACTCACACTAAACACGCTACATGAGCGACAGACTCACACTAAACACGCTACATGAGCGACAGACTCACACTAAACACGCTACATGAGCGACAGACTCACACTAAACATGCTACATGAGCGACAGACTCACACTAAACACGCTACATGAGCGACAGACTCACACTAAACATGCTACATGAGCGACAGACTCACACTAAACACGCTACATGAGCGACAGACTCACACTAAACATGCTACATGAGCGACAGACTCACACTAAACACGCTACATGAGCGACAGACTCACACTAAACACGCTACATGAGCGACAGACTCACACTAAACACGCTACATGAGCGACAGACTCACACTAAACATGCTACATGAGCGACAGACTCACACTAAACATGCTACATGAGCGACAGACTCACACTAAACACGCTACATGAGCGACAGACTCACACTAAACACCTACATACGACAGACTCACACTAACATGCTACTGAGCGACAGACTCACACTAAACATGCTACATGAGCGACAGACTCACACTAAACACGCTACATGAGCGACAGACTCACACTAAACATGCTACATGAGCGACAGACTCACACTAAACATGCTACATGAGCGACAGACTCACACTAAACATGCTACATGAGCGACAGACTCACACTAAACACGCTACATGAGCGACAGACTCACACTAAACACGCTACATGAGCGACAGACTCACACTAAACACGCTACATGAGCGACAGACTCACACTAAACATGCTACATGAGCGACAGACTCACACTAAACACGCTACATGAGCGACAGACTCACACTAAACATGCTACATGAGCGACAGACTCACACTAAACATGCTACATGAGCGACAGACTCACACTAAACACGCTACATGAGCGACAGACTCACACTAAACATGCTACATGAGCGACAGACTCACACTAAACACGCTACACGAGCGACAGAATCTTACTTTGCTTCTGATCATGATCTTGACTTCTCCAGACTCCACGATGTAGAAGCAGTCGGCCGAATCGTCCTGCAAACAAACACAGCTACATTCCTCAGAAAGGCCCGATAAGAACATTGCAAGGAGATTAGCGACACACACCTGTCGTATGATTCGCTCGCCATCGCAGAACGTCTTCATCCCAACCACATCAACGATCTTCAGGCGCTCTGATAACTAACACAAAGAGACACGGCATAACTAGCGCTGTTGATTTAATTGATTAATTATGGAAAAATAATGTTAATGAATTTAACGCAGTTGCTAACGAACACGTTGTATTTCATCGTAGACACAATACTGTTCACTTCTTTCGCCACGCAGGAGCAATAATGTCGCAAATATTAGTTGGAAAAGCCATTACATTTAATTAGTATAGTAATTGAATTAAATCGAGTAAAAGCGAAAGAATAGCAAATAGAATTAAATATCTCAAATATCTCTAATCGAGAATCAACGCAATGACGCAAAATAAATGTATAAACGTAAATAGTTTTTTATAATTAGTTCTCAATTTAAATGCTTCAGTTCGTATTCTTTTCTAATCGGTTAGTTTTCATGTTATATTATATTTAGTGCCGTCTAACGATTAATCGCATTCAAAATAAACGTTTCTGTTTACATAATATATGTACGTGTATATTAATAATGTATATATAAATACATATATTTTATTAAATATATGTATAAAATATACATTTGAATATTTTCAAAATTCATACATGTCTGTTTTTATTTATATATACATAATAATATAATATAATTAGTTTAATTATATAAAAATAAGCATAATATATGTGTACTGTGTATATTTATTATGTTAGGCCTATATTATAAACCTAATAAATATTTTATTTATAGAGTCTCTTCTGCTCATCAAGGCTGTATTTATTTGATCAAAATACAGAAAATATTATTGTAATTTCTAATATTGGTTTCCTATTTTAATATACTTTAAACTGTAATTTATTTCTGTGATCAAAGCGGTATTTTCAGCATCTTTGGTGTCACATGATATTCAGAAATCATAATAATATACTGCTTTTTATTCTAACAGTAGAGTATATTGTATCACAAAATGTATATTTTGATTAATAAACACTTTTTATTTATCGAAGAATCCTGAAAAGCGAAGCAGCACAACGGTTTAAACATTGATAATAAATCAAGATATTATGATTTCTGAAGATCGTGTGACACTGAAGATGCTGAAAATTCAGCTTTGATCACATAAATAAATTATATTTTAGAGTGACTCACTCATTAAAACAGTCCCTCGCTGCCACCTACTGATGCCTTTAGCTCATATTTAGAGCATCATTGATTATTTAAAATCATTTCATATAATAACTGTTTTCAGATAGTGACCTCTTTCGTCACGGTCTATGGAAGAGATAAAAAAGGTTGTTGCGAGTTTTTATCTCACAATTCTGACTTTTTTTCACAGAATTGTTATAAAGCCAGAATTATAAAATCAGACTTTTTTTCTCGCAATTCTGACTTTTTTTCACATAATTGTTATAAAGTCAGAATTATAAAATCAGACTTTTTTCTCGCAATTCTGACTTTTTCACAGAATTGTTATAAAGCCAGAATTATAAAATCAGACTTTTTTCTCACAATTCGGACTTTTTTTTCACAGAATTGCTATAAAGTCAGAATTATAAAATCAGACTTTTTTCTCTCAATTCTGACTTTTTTTCACAGAATTGCTATAAAGTCAGAATTATAAAATCAGACTTTTTTTCTCGCAATTCTGACTTTTTTTCACATAATTGTTATAAAGTCAGAATTATAAAATCAGACTTTTTTCTCGTAATTCTGACTTTTTTTCACAGAATTGCTATAAAGCCAGAATTATAAAATCAGACTTTTTTCTCACAATTCTGACTTTTTTTTCACAGAATTGCTATAAAGTCAGAATTATAAAATCAGAATTTTTTCTCGTAATTCTGACTTTTTTTCACAGAATTGCTATAAAGTCAGAATTATAAAATCAGACTTTTTTCTCTCAATTCTGACTTTTTTTCTCGCAATTATGACTTTTTTTCATAGAATTATTATAAAGTCAGAATTATAAAATCAACGTTTTTTCTCGCAATTCAGACTTTTTTTCATAGAATTATTATAAAGTCAGAATTATAAAATCAACGTTTTTTCTCGCAATTCAGACTTTTTTTCATAGAATTATTATAAAGTCAGAATTATAAAATCAGAAGTTTTTTCTCGCAATTCAGACTTTTTTTCACAGAATTGTTATAAAGTCAGAATTATAAAATCAGACGTTTTTTCTCACAATTACTTTTTCTCGCAATTATTACTTTTTTTCACAGAATTGTTATAAAGTCAGAATTATAAAATCAGATGTTTTTTCTCGCAATTCCGACTTTTTTTCTCGCAATTATGACTTTTTTTCATAGAATTGTTATAAAGTCAGAATTATAAAATCAGACGTTTTTTCTCACAATTACTTTTTCTCGCAATTATTACTTTTTTTCATAGAATTGTTATAAAGTCAGAATTATAAAATCAGACGTTTTTTCTCGCAATTCAGACTTTTTTTTACAGAATTGTTATAGTCAGAATTATAAAATCAGACTTTTTTCTCGCAATTCAGACTTTTTTCACAGAATTGTTATAAAGTCAGAATTATAAAATCAGACTTTTTTCTCGCAATTCAGACTTTTTTCACAGAATTTTTATAAAGTCAGAATTATAAAATCAGACTTTTTTCTCACAATTCAGACTTTTTTCACAGAATTGTTATAAAGTCAGAATTATAAAATCAGAAGTTTTTTCTCGCAATTCCGACTTTTTTTCACAGAATTGTTATAAAGTCAGAATTATAAAATCAGATGTTTTTTCTCGCAATTCAGACTTTTTTTCTCTCAATTCTGACTTTTTTTCTTGCAATTATGACTTTTTTTCATAGAATTATTATAAAGTCAGAATTATAAAATCAGACGTTTTTCTCGCAATTCTGACTTTTTCTCGCAATTATGACTTTTTTTTGCAGAATTGTTATAAAGTCAGAATTATAAAATCAGAAGTTTTTTCTCTCAATTCTGACTTTTTTTCATAGAATTATTATAAAGTCAGAATTATAAAATCAGACTTTTTTCTCGCAATTATGACTTTTTTTTGCAGAATTGTTATAAAGTCAGAATTATAAAATCAGACTTTTTTCACATAATTGTTATAAAGTCAGAATTATAAAATCAGAAGTTTTTTCTCTCAATTCTGACTTTTTTTCATAGAATTGTTATAAAGTCAGAATTATAAAATCAGACTTTTTTCTCTCAATTCTGACTTTTTTTCTCGCAATTCTTACTTTTTTTCCATAGAATTGTTATAAAGTCAGAATTATAAAATCTGACTTTTTTCTTGTAATTCTGACTTTTCTTTCGCAGAATTATAAAATCAGACTTTTTTCTCGCACCTGCAGAGACTTGAGCAGCGGGACGCTCTCGATGAAACTCTCGTACATCTTCCTCTTCCTCGCGTTGTTTTTCACGATGAGTCTGTGGAACGTGGCTCTGTCCTGAAGATGATAAAAACACACCATAGTCACAATGTGTTCAAACATATGTCAATCTGATTAAATAATGTGTGTAAACATGTGTCAATCTGATTAAATAATGAGTGTAAACATGTGTCAATCTGATTAAATAATGTGTGTAAACATATGTCAATCTGATTAAATAATGCGAGCAAACATATGCCAATCTGATTAAATAATGTGTGTAAACATATGTCAATCTGATTAAATAATGCGTGCAAACATATGTCAATCTGATTAAATAATGTGTGTAAACATATGTCAATCTGATTAAATAATGTGTGCAAACATATGCCAATCTGATTAAATAATGCGTGCAAACATATGTCAATCTGATTAAATAATGCGTGCAAACATATGCCAATCTGATTAAATAATGCGTGCAAACATGTCAATCTGATTAAATAATGTGTGTAAACATATGTCAATCTGATTAAATAATGCGGGCAAACATATGTCAATCTGATTAAATAATGTGTAAACATATGCCAATCTGATTAAATAATGTGTGTAAACATATGTCAATCTGATTAAATAATGCGTGCAAACATATGCCAATCTGATTAAATAATGTGTGTAAACATATGTCAATCTGATTAAATAATGCGTGCAAACATATGTCAATCTGATTAAATAATGCGTGCAAACATGTCAATCTGATTAAATAATGTGTGTAAACATATGTCAATCTGATTAAATAATGCGTGCAAACATATGTCAATCTGATTAAATAATGCGTGCAAACATATGTCAATCTGATTAAATAATGCGTGCAAACATGTCAATCTGATTAAATAATGCGTGCAAACATATGTCAATCTGATTAAATAATGCGTGCAAACATATGTCAATCTGATTAAATAATGCGAGCAAACATATGTCAATCTGATTAAATAATGTGTGTAAACATATGTCAATCTGATTAAATAATGCGTGCAAACATATGCCAATCTGATTAAATAATGTGTGTAAACATATGTCAATCTGATTAAATAATGCGTGCAAACATATGTCAATCTGATTAAATAATGCGTGCAAACATGTCAATCTGATTAAATAATGCGTGCAAACATATGTCAATCTGATTAAATAATGCGTGCAAACATATGTCAATCTGATTAAATAATGCGAGCAAACATATGTCAATCTGATTAAATAATGCGTGCAAACATATGTCAATCTGATTAAATAATGTGTGCAAACATATGTCAATCTGATTAAATAATGTGTGTAAACATATGTCAATCTGATTAAATAATGCGTGCAAACATATGCCAATCTGATTAAATAATGCGTGCAAACATATGCCAATCTGATTAAATAATGTGTGTAAACATATGTCAATCTGATTAAATAATGTGTGTAAACATATGTCAATCTGATTAAATAATGTGTGTAAACATATGTCAATCTGATTAAATAATGTGTGTAAACATATGTCAATCTGATTAAATAATGTGTGTAAACATGTGTCAATCTGATTAAATAATGTGTGTAAACATATGTCAATCTGATTAAATAATGTGTGTAAACATATGTCAATCTGATTAAATAATGTGTGTAAACATATGTCAATCTGATTAAATAATGCGTGCAAACATATGTCAATCTGATTAAATAATGCGAGCAAACATATGTCAATCTGATTAAATAATGTGTGTAAACATATGTCAATCTGATTAAATAATGTGTGCAAACATATGTCAATCTGATTAAATAATGTGTGTAAACATATGTCAATCTGATTAAATAATGTGTGTAAACATATGTCAATCTGATTAAATAATGTGTGCAAACATATGTCAATCTGATTAAATAATGTGTGTAAACATATGTCAATCTGATTAAATAATGCGTGTAAACATATGTCAATCTGATTAAATAATGTGTGCAAACATATGTCAATCTGATTAAATAATGTGTGCAAACATATGCCAATCTGATTAAATAATGTGTGCAAACATATGTCAATCTGATTAAATAATGCGGGCAAACATGTGTCAATCTGATTAAATAATGTGTGTAAACATATGTCAATCTGATTAAATAATGCGTGCAAACATATGTCAATCTGATTAAATAATGCGGGCAAACATGTGTCAATCTGATTAAATAATGCGGGCAAACATGTGTCAATCTGATTAAATAATGCGGGCAAACATGTGTCAATCTGATTAAATAATGCGGGCAAACATGTGTCAATCTGATTAAATAATGCGTGCAAACATATGTCAATCTGATTAAATAATGCGTGCAAACATATGTCAATCTGATTAAATAATGTGTGCAAACATATGTCAATCTGATTAAATAATGCGTGCAAACATGTGTCAATCTGATTAAATAATGCGTGCAAACATGTCAATCTGATTAAATAATGTGTGTAAACATATGTCAATCTGATTAAATAATGCGTGCAAACATATGTCAATCTGATTAAATAATGAGTGTAAACATATGTCAATCTGATTAAATAATGCGTGTAAACATATGTCAATCTGATTAAATAATGCGTGCAAACATGTCAATCTGATTAAATAATGCGTGCAAACATGTCAATCTGATTAAATAATGTGTGTAAACATATGTCAATCTGATTAAATAATGCGTGCAAACATATGTCAATCTGATTAAATAATGTGTGCAAACATATGTCAATCTGATTAAATAATGTGTGTAAACATATGTCAATCTGATTAAATAATGTGTGTAAACATATGCCAATCTGATTAAATAATGCGTGCAAACATATGTCAATCTGATTAAATAATGCGTGCAAACATATGCCAATCTGATTAAATAATGTGTGTAAACATATGTCAATCTGATTAAATAATGTGTGCAAACATGTGTCAATCTGATTAAATAATGCGGGCAAACATGTGTCAATCTGATTAAATAATGCGTGCAAACATATGTCAATCTGATTAAATAATGCGTGCAAACATATGTCAATCTGATTAAATAATGTGTGCAAACATATGTCAATCTGATTAAATAATGCGAGCAAACATATGTCAATCTGATTAAATAATGCGAGCAAACATATGTCAATCTGATTAAATAATGCGAGCAAACATATGCCAATCTGATTAAATAATGTGTGCAAACATATGTCAATCTGATTAAATAATGTGTGCAAACATATGCCAATCTGATTAAATAATGCGTGTAAACATATGTCAATCTGATTAAATAATGCGTGTAAACATATGCCAATCTGATTAAATAATGTGTGTAAACATATGTCAATCTGATTAAATAATGTGTGCAAACATATGTCAATCTGATTAAATAATGAGTGCAAACATATGTCAATCTGATTAAATAATGTGTGTAAACATATGTCAATCTGATTAAATAATGTGTGTAAACATATGCCAATCTGATTAAATAATGCGTGTAAACATATGTCAATCTGATTAAATAATGTGTGTAAACATATGCCAATCTGATTAAATAATGTGTGTAAACATATGTCAATCTGATTAAATAATGAGTGCAAACATATGTCAATCTGATTAAATAATGCGAGCAAACATATGTCAATCTGATTAAATAATGCGTGCAAACATATGTCAATCTGATTAAATAATGAGTGCAAACATATGTCAATCTGATTAAATAATGTGTGCAAACATATGTCAATCTGATTAAATAATGCGAGCAAACATATGTCAATCTGATTAAATAATGCGTGCAAACATATGTCAATCTGATTAAATAATGCGAGCAAACATATGTCAATCTGATTAAATAATGAGTGCAAACATATGTCAATCTGATTAAATAATGCGAGCAAACATATGTCAATCTGATTAAATAATGCGTGTAAACATATGTCAATCTGATTAAATAATGCGAGCAAACATATGTCAATCTGATTAAATAATGCGTGTAAACATATGTCAATCTGATTAAATAATGCGTGTAAACATATGTCAATCTGATTAAATAATGTGTGTAAACATATGTCAATCTGATTAAATAATGTGTGTAAACATATGTCAATCTGATTAAATAATGTGTGTAAACATATGTCAATCTGATTAAATAATGCGTGTAAACATATGTCAATCTGATTAAATAATGTGTGTAAACATATGTCAATCTGATTAAATAATGTGTGTAAACATATGTCAATCTGATTAAATAATGCGTGTAAACATATGTCAATCTGATTAAATAATGTGTGTAAACATATGTCAATCTGATTAAATAATGTGTGTAAACATATGTCAATCTGATTAAATAATGTGTGTAAACATATGTCAATCTGATTAAATAATGT
The DNA here is from genome assembly GCA_003573665.1 of Oxygymnocypris stewartii. Classification (NCBI taxonomy): domain Eukaryota; kingdom Metazoa; phylum Chordata; class Actinopteri; order Cypriniformes; family Cyprinidae; genus Oxygymnocypris; species Oxygymnocypris stewartii. Next base: position 141,887 of record QVTF01009764.1, on the reverse strand, counting down.
GTGTAAACATATGTCAATCTGATTAAATAATGCGTGTAAACATATGCCAATCTGATTAAATAATGCGTGTAAACATATGCCAATCTGATTAAATAATGCGTGTAAACATATGTCAATCTGATTAAATAATGTGTGTAAACATATGCCAATCTGATTAAATAATGTGTGTAAACATATGTCAATCTGATTAAATAATGTGTGTAAACATATGCCAATCTGATTAAATAATGTGTGTAAACATATGTCAATCTGATTAAATAATGTGTGTAAACATATGTCAATCTGATTAAATAATGCGTGTAAACATATGCCAATCTGATTAAATAATGCGTGTAAACATATGCCAATCTGATTAAATAATGCGTGTAAACATATGTAAATCTGATTAAATAATGTGTGTAAACATATGTCAATCTGATTAAATAATGCGTGTAAACATATGTAAATCTGATTAAATAATGTGTGTAAACATATGTCAATCTGATTAAATAATGCGTGTAAACATATGTCAATCTGATTAAATAATGTGTGTAAACATATGTCAATCTGATTAAATAATGTGTGCAAACATATGTCAATCTGATTAAATAATGTGTGCAAACATATGTCAATCTGATTAAATAATGTGTGTAAACATATGTCAATCTGATTAAATAATGTGGGCAAACATATGTCAATCTGATTAAATAATGTGTGTAAACATATGCCAATCTGATTAAATAATGCGTGCAAACATATGCCAATCTGATTAAATAATGTGTGTAAACATATGTCAATCTGATTAAATAATGTGTGTAAACATATGCCAATCTGATTAAATAATGCGTGCAAACATATGCCAATCTGATTAAATAATGTGTGTAAACATATGCCAATCTGATTAAATAATGTGTGTAAACATATGTCAATCTGATTAAATAATGTGGGCAAACATATGTCAATCTGATTAAATAATGCGTGCAAACATATGCCAATCTGATTAAATAATGTGTGTAAACATATGCCAATCTGATTAAATAATGTGTGTAAACATATGTCAATCTGATTAAATAATGTGTGTAAACATATGTCAATCTGATTAAATAATGTGTGTAAACATATGCCAATCTGATTAAATAATGCGTGCAAACATATGTCAATCTGATTAAATAATGTGGGCAAACATATGTCAATCTGATTAAATAATGCGTGTAAACATATGTCAATCTGATTAAATAATGCGAGCAAACATATGTCAATCTGATTAAATAATGCGTGTAAACATATGTCAATCTGATTAAATAATGCGTGCAAACATATGTCAATCTGATTAAATAATGTGGGCAAACATATGTCAATCTGATTAAATAATGCGTGTAAACATATGTCAATCTGATTAAATAATGCGAGCAAACATATGTCAATCTGATTAAATAATGTGTGCAAACATATGTCAATCTGATTAAATAATGCGTGTAAACATATGTCAATCTGATTAAATAATGCGTGTAAACATATGTCAATCTGATTAAATAATGCGATCAAACATATGTCAATCTGATTAAATAATGCGTGCAAACATATGTCAATCTGATTAAATAATGCGTGTAAACATATGTCAATCTGATTAAATAATGCGATCAAACATATGTCAATCTGATTAAATAATGTGTGCAAACATATGTCAATCTGATTAAATAATGTGTGCAAACATATGTCAATCTGATTAAATAATGTGTGTAAACATATGTCAATCTGATTAAATAATGCGAGCAAACATATGTCAATCTGATTAAATAATGTGTGTAAACATATGCCAATCTGATTAAATAATGTGTGCAAACATATGTCAATCTGATTAAATAATGCGTGCAAACATATGTCAATCTGATTAAATAATGCGGGCAAACATGTGTCAATCTGATTAAATAATGTGTGTAAACATATGTCAATCTGATTAAATAATGTGTGCAAACATATGTCAATCTGATTAAATAATGTGTGCAAACATATGTCAATCTGATTAAATAATGTGTGCAAACATATGTCAATCTGATTAAATAATGTGTGTAAACATATGTCAATCTGATTAAATAATGCGGGCAAACATGTGTCAATCTGATTAAATAATGTGTGTAAACATATGTCAATCTGATTAAATAATGTGTGCAAACATATGTCAATCTGATTAAATAATGTGTGCAAACATATGTCAATCTGATTAAATAATGTGTGCAAACATATGTCAATCTGATTAAATAATGTGTGTAAACATATGTCAATCTGATTAAATAATGCGTGCAAACATGTCAATCTGATTAAATAATGTGTGCAAACATATGTCAATCTGATTAAATAATGTGTGTAAACATATGCCAATCTGATTAAATAATGAGTGCAAACATATGCCAATCTGATTAAATAATGTGTGCAAACATATGTCAATCTGATTAAATAATGCGTGTAAACATATGTCAATCTGATTAAATAATGTGTGTAAACATATGCCAATCTGATTAAATAATGCGTGCAAACATATGTCAATCTGATTAAATAATAAGTGTAAACATATGCCAATCTGATTAAATAATGTGTGTAAACATATGTCAATCTGATTAAATAATGCGTGCAAACATATGTCAATCTGATTAAATAATAAGTGTAAACATATGCCAATCTGATTAAATAATGTGTGTAAACATATGTCAATCTGATTAAATAATGCGTGCAAACATATGTCAATCTGATTAAATAATGTGTGCAAACATATGTCAATCTGATTAAATAATGTGTGCAAACATATGTCAATCTGATTAAATAATGCGTGCAAACATATGTCAATCTGATTAAATAATGCGTGCAAACATATGTCAATCTGATTAAATAATGTGTGTAAACATATGTCAATCTGATTAAATAATGTGTGTAAACATATGTCAATCTGATTAAATAATGCGTGCAAACATATGTCAATCTGATTAAATAATGTGTGTAAACATATGCCAATCTGATTAAATAATGTGTGTAAACATATGTCAATCTGATTAAATAATGCGTGCAAACATATGTCAATCTGATTAAATAATGCGTGTAAACATATGTCAATCTGATTAAATAATGTGTGCAAACATATGCCAATCTGATTAAATAATGTGTGCAAACATATGTCAATCTGATTAAATAATGTGTGTAAACATATGTCAATCTGATTAAATAATGCGTGCAAACATATGCCAATCTGATTAAATAATGTGTGTAAACATATGTCAATCTGATTAAATAATGTGTGTAAACATATGTCAATCTGATTAAATAATGCGTGTAAACATATGCCAATCTGATTAAATAATGCGTGCAAACATATGCCAATCTGATTAAATAATGCGTGCAAACATATGCCAATCTGATTAAATAATGTGTGTAAACATATGTCAATCTGATTAAATAATGTGTGTAAACATATGTCAATCTGATTAAATAATGCGTGCAAACATATGTCAATCTGATTAAATAATGCGTGTAAACATATGTCAATCTGATTAAATAATGTGTGCAAACATATGCCAATCTGATTAAATAATGTGTGTAAACATATGTCAATCTGATTAAATAATGTGTGCAAACATATGTCAATCTGATTAAATAATGCGTGCAAACATATGCCAATCTGATTAAATAATGTGTGCAAACATATGTCAATCTGATTAAATAATGCGTGCAAACATATGTCAATCTGATTAAATAATGTGTGCAAACATATGTCAATCTGATTAAATAATGCGTGCAAACATATGTCAATCTGATTAAATAATGCGTGTAAACATATGTCAATCTGATTAAATAATGTGTGTAAACATATGCCAATCTGATTAAATAATGTGTGCAAACATATGTCAATCTGATTAAATAATGTGTGTAAACATATGTCAATCTGATTAAATAATGTGTGCAAACATATGTCAATCTGATTAAATAATGCGTGCAAACATATGTCAATCTGATTAAATAATGCGTGTAAACATATGTCAATCTGATTAAATAATGTGTGTAAACATATGCCAATCTGATTAAATAATGTGTGTAAACATATGTCAATCTGATTAAATAATGCGTGCAAACATATGTCAATCTGATTAAATAATGTGTGTAAACATATGTCAATCTGATTAAATAATGCGGGCAAACATATGTCAATCTGATTAAATAATGTGTGCAAACATATGCCAATCTGATTAAATAATGTGTGCAAACATATGTCAATCTGATTAAATAATGAGTGTAAACATATGCCAATCTGATTAAATAATGTGTGCAAACATGTCAATCTGATTAAATAATGTGTGTAAACATATGCCAATCTGATTAAATAATGTGTGCAAACATATGTCAATCTGATTAAATAATGTGTGCAAACATATGTCAATCTGATTAAATAATGAGTGTAAACATATGTCAATCTGATTAAATAATGTGTGTAAACATATGTCAATCTGATTAAATAATGTGTGTAAACATATGTCAATCTGATTAAATAATGCGTGCAAACATATGTCAATCTGATTAAATAATGTGTGCAAACATATGTCAATCTGATTAAATAATGTGTGTAAACATATGTCAATCTGATTAAATAATGTGTGTAAACATATGTCAATCTGATTAAATAATGTGTGCAAACATATGTCAATCTGATTAAATAATGCGTGCAAACATATGTCAATCTGATTAAATAATGTGTGCAAACATATGTCAATCTGATTAAATAATGGTGTAAACATGTCAATCTGATTAAATAATGTGTGTAAACATATGTCAATCTGATTAAATAATGAGTGTAAACATGTCAATCTGATTAAATAATGCGTGCAAACATATGTCAATCTGATTAAATAATGTGTGTAAACATATGTCAATCTGATTAAATAATGTGTGTAAACATATGTCAATCTGATTAAATAATGTGTGCAAACATATGTCAATCTGATTAAATAATGCGTGTAAACATATGTCAATCTGATTAAATAATGCGTGCAAACATATGTCAATCTGATTAAATAATGTGTGTAAACATATGTCAATCTGATTAAATAATGTGTGCAAACATATGTCAATCTGATTAAATAATGCGTGTAAACATATGTCAATCTGATTAAATAATGCGTGTAAACATATGTCAATCTGATTAAATAATGTGTGTAAACATATGTCAATCTGATTAAATAATGTGTGTAAACATATGCCAATCTGATTAAATAATGTGTGTAAACATATGTCAATCTGATTAAATAATGTGTGTAAACATGTCAATCTGATTAAATAATGCGTGTAAACATATGTCAATCTGATTAAATAATGTGTGCAAACATATGTCAATCTGATTAAATAATGTGTGTAAACATATGTCAATCTGATTAAATAATGCGTGTAAACATATGTCAATCTGATTAAATAATGTGTGCAAACATATGTCAATCTGATTAAATAATGTGTGTAAACATATGCCAATCTGATTAAATAATGCGTGCAAACATATGTCAATCTGATTAAATAATGTGTGTAAACATATGTCAATCTGATTAAATAATGCGTGTAAACATATGTCAATCTGATTAAATAATGCGTGTAAACATATGTCAATCTGATTAAATAATGTGTGCAAACATATGTCAATCTGATTAAATAATGAGTGTAAACATGTCAATCTGATTAAATAATGTGTGTAAACATATGCCAATCTGATTAAATAATGTGTGTAAACATATGTCAATCTGATTAAATAATGTGTGTAAACATATGTCAATCTGATTAAATAATGCGTGTAAACATATGTCAATCTGATTAAATAATGTGTGCAAACATATGTCAATCTGATTAAATAATGTGTGTAAACATATGTCAATCTGATTAAATAATGCGTGTAAACATATGTCAATCTGATTAAATAATGTGTGCAAACATATGTCAATCTGATTAAATAATGTGTGTAAACATATGCCAATCTGATTAAATAATGCGTGCAAACATATGTCAATCTGATTAAATAATGTGTGTAAACATATGTCAATCTGATTAAATAATGCGTGTAAACATATGTCAATCTGATTAAATAATGCGTGTAAACATATGTCAATCTGATTAAATAATGTGTGCAAACATATGTCAATCTGATTAAATAATGAGTGTAAACATGTCAATCTGATTAAATAATGTGTGTAAACATATGTCAATCTGATTAAATAATGCGTGCAAACATATGTCAATCTGATTAAATAATGTGTGCAAACATATGTCAATCTGATTAAATAATGCGAGCAAACATATGTCAATCTGATTAAATAATGTGTGTAAACATATGTCAATCTGATTAAATAATGTGTGCAAACATGTCAATCTGATTAAATAATGCGTGCAAACATATGTCAATCTGATTAAATAATGTGTGCAAACATATGTCAATCTGATTAAATAATGTGTGCAAACATATGTCAATCTGATTAAATAATGCGTGCAAACATATGTCAATCTGATTAAATAATGTGTGCAAACATATGTCAATCTGATTAAATAATGTGTGTAAACATATGTCAATCTGATTAAATAATGCGTGCAAACATATGTCAATCTGATTAAATAATGTGTGCAAACATATGTCAATCTGATTAAATAATGCGTGCAAACATATGTCAATCTGATTAAATAATGTGTGCAAACATATGCCAATCTGATTAAATAATGAGTGCAAACATATGTCAATCTGATTAAATAATGCGGGCAAACATATGTCAATCTGATTAAATAATGCGTGCAAACATATGTCAATCTGATTAAATAATGTGTGTAAACATATGTCAATCTGATTAAATAATGAGTGTAAACATGTCAATCTGATTAAATAATGCGTGTAAACATATGTCAATCTGATTAAATAATGTGTGTAAACATATGTCAATCTGATTAAATAATGCGTGTAAACATATGTCAATCTGATTAAATAATGAGTGTAAACATGTCAATCTGATTAAATAATGCGTGTAAACATATGTCAATCTGATTAAATAATGAGTGTAAACATGTCAATCTGATTAAATAATGCGTGTAAACATATGTCAATCTGATTAAATAATGCGTGTAAACATATGTCAATCTGATTAAATAATGTGTGTAAACATATGTCAATCTGATTAAATAATGAGTGTAAACATGTCAATCTGATTAAATAATGTGTGTAAACATATGTCAATCTGATTAAATAATGAGTGTAAACATATGTCAATCTGATTAAATAATGAGTGTAAACATATGTCAATCTGATTAAATAATGAGTGTAAACATATGTCAATCTGATTAAATAATGTGTGCAAACATGTCAAAAAATAATTTAATTATTATGAGAAATGGTATCTTTATCATGAGAATCAAGTTATTATTATGAGAATATCAATACCAACTTTTTTAGAAGTCAGAATTGTGAGATAGAAAATTGCAATTAATTAAATAAACATTTTTAATTGTTTTAACCCGTGGCAGAAACCAGCTTCCATTCAAACCCGGCCCTGTGCACTGTAACTAAATCTAACTCTTTAATGTCTGTTAGTGGATGTTAATGACGAGCGTGACTCTCACCAGCGCCCACAGCGCCCCCTGCTGAGCGGCTCTGATGGTGGCGGCGCGCGGCGTGTTGTACATGAGGGCCAGCTCGCCGAAGCTGCCTTTATGATCGTAGCGGCCCACACAGCGGCTCCCGCCGTCCTTCTGAATCAGGATCTCAAACACGCCTCTGCAGACAGACGAGAGAAGACGGTTGATCCGTGCGGCTCGCGTCACACGCACGCAGACGCGTCGCTCTCACCTCTCAATCACGTAGAAGTTATCGCCGTCGTCGCCCTGATTGATGACGCACTCGTTAGGTTTGACCAGCACCTCGAACATGCTGTCTAACACCTCGGAGAACTGATCCTGAGACACAGACAGAGATCTTTAATGGTGCGCTTTCATCTTTTTTTAATGGTTAAAACACATTGAAGAGCTTTACACCAAGTTATCGTCTCTCAAAAGAAAGAGTCGACTCTGATCATTAGCATATTGCCCGCCCACTTGTTGCCACAGTAACGCTGTACACAAAGTAGCACTGCGTTCTGCTTTAAATCGACCAATCAGAGCAGATTAGCGTCATGGAAGGAGGAGCTTGGAAAAATAATCGTTTGGAAGTCGTTAAGCAAATAAGGTACAAATAAATGCATATTATAAGAAAATGAATGTGTTTTTTGACCTTCCCAAAACCAAGAACCGTTCATAACTCATAATATGGGCACTTTAATCAAATTAACGTTTAGTAATTTAGCAGATGCTTTTATTTTACAAACGAGGACAATAGAAGCAATTAAAATCATCAAAAGAGCAATGATACGCAAGTACAAGTCTCAGCTTTGTACACTAGCACGATCGTTTAAATTATACAATAAATTAAATAAAACTGCAATGCAATAAAGCCAGGCATTTTTTTTGTTTTTTGTTCATTGTATAATAAATGAAAAGAAAACAAATAAATAGAATACAAAAATAATAGAAATTATTAATTAACAAAAATGACGTTTAGAGCTTATTGTTACCAAATTCTACGCATTAATTAATTTACAATATGGTTATTCTAATTACTTAAGTTCTAACATCATATAATGCTAAATTATCATGATATCTAATTATAATGTTTGACCGACTGAAGTCTCATATTCATAAGCTTTATGTATACTGTATATATAATAGCATATCAGATAATTAATATTAACTAACAAATGTATAAGCTAATGGCGATTCTATTGCCATATAATATAGTGAACAGTGTAGATTAGTGTACTATGTTTTATAATAATAATAATGTACATTTCATTCATTTAACATATTTAATATCCAAGTTATTTGACATATTTGAATTTTGTTTATAGTTACATTCCCTGGTAATTAGTTACTTTTATAACGATGTAACTCAGTATTTGTGTGAAGTAAATATAACTTATTACTGTTTTAAAGTAACGTACAAATAGTCTTTTAGCTGCTTAATTTCTACAGATTATAGTTTATATCGGGATTTAAGCATAATGACCCACTTTTAATGAATTTGTCCAAATTTTGACCAATTCGTTATACAGTAAATTCAGTTTTAATGACTGTAAGAACCTGCTGGAGTGTTTTGAACAGCAGTATGTCCCTGCAGGCCTCCTGTAGTCGCTGACGCTGCGCTTCGGTTTTAGGGTTAACGACCCTCGGCTCGTTATCCTCGTCTTCATCTTCATCAGGGTTATACGCCTCCGCACACACTGAGGAACACACGGGGTCACATGACAGGAAGCAGTAACCGACACCAAATCATCTTTATTTTACTTTACAAAGCAACGTTTATATTTTAATTAAGTTTAACTTAATGTATCAAGACTAAAAACTTTTTGTAGAAAATGTAACATTTTATTTTAAGGTGTCCTTGTTACACGTTACATGTACGTACTATTATAATAACAATTAATTATGCCCTAAGCCAAACCCTAACTATATAGCAAGTACTTGCAGTTAATTAATATTACTCAATATTAATAATAGTTCATTAATATTACTCAGTACTTAAATGTATAGCTACACTGTAACAAGGACACCTTGAAATAAAGTTAACTATTAATAATTAACTATTTTAAAACTTACAATTGTCTACAAATAAATAAATACAAAAGACACAATCAACAAAATTATTGTTTATGTTACTCAAATTAAAATTAAATCATAAAACTCAAAATAAATACAAAGATACAAATTAATTATACATTAATAAAAACTGTAATAGTATCTCAGTGATACTAAAATAATATTCAGACAATTTTTTTTACCTGATACACGTCTGTTGCATTTACTGGGTGGAGGAGCTATGGGGGGGGTGGGATGGATGGATGGATGGGGGGGGGGGTGGTTGGATGGATGGGGGGATGGATGGATGGGGGGATGGGGGGGTGGATGGATAGATGGGGGGTGGGTGGATGGATGGGGGGATGGGGGGGTGGATGGATGGATGGGGGATGGGGGGGTGGATGGATGGGGGGGGGGGTGGTTGGATGGATGGGGGGTGGATGGATGGGGGGATGGGGGGGTGGATGGATGGATGGGGGGATGGGGGGGTGGATGGATGGGGGGATGGGGGGGGTGGATGGATGGGGGGGGGTGGATGGATGGGGGGATGGGAGTGTGGTTGGATGGATGGTGGGATGGGGGGGTGGATGGATGGGGGGTGGGTGGATGGATGGGGGGATGGGAGTGTGGTTGGATGGATGGTGGGATGGGGGGGTGGATGGATGGGGGTGGATGGGTGGATGGATGGATGGGGGGGAGGATAGATAGAGAAATAAGTGTCACTATTGACGGTCATAAAACTATTGACAAATCAAAATGTAAACAGGAGCTAAACATCAGTTTACTCAGAATATAATTCAATATTTCTATATATTCAATGTATTTATAATGATCACAGTATGTAAAGTCAGTTACAGCCACAGGCTCAGCACCCCCCCTACTTCCAGTCACTACAACAATCTACAGCCCCCCCGCCCCCCCCCCCCCCCCCCCCCCAGGTCGTACCATCACAGAGAGGCTCAAAATCACTTTCCAGACGTTCTCGTTCACCGTTCCTGGCTGGTGGAATTAACACCCCCCCCCCCCCATCCATAACTTGTCTCTCCGTCAAAAACTCATCTCTTCCGTCATCACTTGACTTCATCTAAAAATAAAAATGATCTTTCCTTAACCTCTCACTGTCTGGCTAGATTAGGCGCATGCTTTTTGATGCGATCGACCCGACCCGAGACACATGTTATGTATTTGGACACATTGAAAATAAACTGATTTATTCCCTGTTGTGTGTGTTTTCTTTCTACTCATGTATTAGTATCAATTCTGTTTTTTAAAGTATGTTGTCAAGGAATGTTTTTGTTTGTAATATGCATTAATGTTTAAAAATGTAAAGTTTAAAAACACACACGAAGTTCTGCGCCCACCTTTGAATGTACAATAATCTGGGAAGTCATCTTCATCCTCCTCCTCCTCGTCGTGTCTCTCTTCCTCCTCTTCTCCGCCGCTCGAGCTCCGGTCGAAGGCCTCTCCGCGGGTCACAGGAGAGCTGCGGCTGGAGCTGCGTTGCTCCCGCAGGCGGGTGAAGTACAGCACGGCGAACTCCAGCAGATCCGCGGGCCTCCGCCGCAGCACCTCCAGCGTGTAGCCCTTCAGGAGCTCGGTCAGACCCGACGGAACTGGTGCACTCATCCCGAATACGTTCACTCGACACACACCACCGAGATAAAGCAGCTCTGCTCCCCCGCAGACTGAGCCATCGACCCGTGGAAAATATCTATCGACTGTCCTCAAAAACACCACGACTGCAGGGCGGCGATGTACTTCTCTGTCCATTTAATACATATAATCAACATATAATCGTTTAATCAACATATTCTTCACAAAAGATCGTGTGCTGAATGTGTACATAAAACCGCTAAAGCTTCAGTTAACCTGAGGTAAATTCAAAGAGGAAAGTGGCGGGAAAAACTCAATGACTTTTATGTGATCACAAAACCAGTCAGGGTCAGATTTTTTTTATAAACAATCTTTCTATTGATGTATGGTTACAATATTTGGCTGAAATACAACTATTTGAAAATCAAAATATTGAGAAAATCACCTTTAAAGTTGTTTAAATTAAGTTCTGCATGTTACTAATAAAAAATGATGTAGAAAATTGACTAAATATCTTCATGGAACACGATCTTTACTTGGCGTAAAATAAAAATGGATTATTTTGACCCAATTTATTGTTAGCTATTGCTACTAATATACCTGTGCTACTTAAGACAGGGTCACAAATGAGACGACTCAATACTCACAGATCATACGAAACTTATCAATATACATTTATTTATGTACATGATAATAACTGTTAATTAAACATAACGAACAAAACAATTAAAACAGGCCTTGACTGTGTACTAGATTCCTGTCATGAGGGCCGACGGCAGATGATGCTAATACATTTATGCTAATGTACTGGCAGAGGTTTGCTAGCTGTTAAAGAGTTTGATTTACATTATAAACATTCAGTTTCCCTGAAGGCAGAAATGGGTTCACAGTCTGTTATAAGGCACTGATTATTACAGATTAAAATCCTCTGGAATAAATCATAAATCAGCGAGACGTGTCCGTATCGATCCATACAGCGGCGCAATCCTTCTCGCGTTCACATTCGCTCCGGTTCCTCTGGATCACAGATCTGGAGCGAGCCAGTTCAGAAACTTCATGGCCATCTCAAAGCCCAGGAAACAGGCCTGAAGAGAGAGAGAGAGAGCGGTCAGCGCTGTTGACCTGCTGACCTCCGGCCTTTCGGACTTTATTCAGCATTTATCAGCTGACACACGAGGACAAAACAATCATGCTTTCGCTAATCATTATAAGAGGAAAATATTATGATATAGTAACTCATGATTACGAGATCAAAGGTCAAAATCATAATAAGTAAAAAATTATGAGATAAACAGCCAGTTGTGAGTCATATTTGAGTCAAATTCAAAATTGTGAGATTAGAAAGTCATAATTATGACAAACAGTTCATTACGAGATTAAATGTAAAAGTTGTAACAGTAAATCAGAATTATTAGATAAAGCCAGTTTTGAGAATATATTTTTTTAAATAAAAGTCATATCGGAGTTAGAACTATTAGAAATTCATAATTATGACATAAATAATAAATTATGAGATTAAATGTAAAAAAAATGAACAAGTCATAATTATGAGAAAAAATGTCCAAATAATGAGATTTAAAGTCATATTTATGACACAGTCAATTATGAAGTAATAATGCAATTTAAGTTAAAATTATGACAGTAAATTTTTTGATTAAAAGTCATTAAAATAATGCGAATTTAAGTTACAATTATGATAAAGTCAATTATGAGATCAAATAAAAAAATATAACAGTTAGACATAATTATGAGATAAATGTTAAAATTATGACAAAGTCGATTATAAGATAAGTCAAAATCGTGAGATTAAAATAACATTAAATCATAATTATGAGATAAAAAGGCAAAAATAACAACACACTAAATAATTACTACTAAAGCATAAAAGGGCAAAATTATGGATTGTTTTATCAAATAATTTCAACTTTTATCCCATAATTATGACTTAGTATGTCACAATTTTGACTCTTTATCTCATAATCATAATATTTGTTTCATATGTGGTGGAGATGGCCTTCTGTATATTTGACCCCAAAAAACAAAATAATTGAATAAAAAAAGTATATTTTTGAGACCATGTGGATTTTCTGCATCGGGACATTCATGACGATTTCTGCAGTCTAACTGCGTTATGTCGTAGTATTTTAAGTTAGTTTAAGAAATCTGTAAGAATAAAAACCTGTGATGATGTAGTGACGTGTGAGCCGTAGTCAAGTTCCCAATATAAGTGATCATCCCTATCCCCTTGGACTGGGCACTTTGTAGTAAACAGAGTCGTTATGTAGTCGAGGACTTTCCTCATTAACTGCAGCTGGGATGTTTCCATAACTGTTTTAATAATCAAAAATTATTTGTATTGTATTGCAAACTAACACACATTTTAGATTTAAAACGTTTTTGTTTTTTTTGCTATATAAGGCCCTATTTTAAGATGTAAGCGCACTGCGTGTCCGAATACGCGGCTGGAAAATGGGCATGGTCTAAACGGGTCGTCCCTATTCTCTTAATGAGTAATGGGTGTGTTTTGAGCGTAGCGTGCAATAAACCAACCCATTCCCTTTAAGAGCGCATTGTGCTTGCGCCGTGGCGGATTCGCTATTTAAAATAAATGTTGGTAACTGCAGTTTGACAAAGTTTCGTCGACTAAAACGATGACAGACTCAAATGTGACTAAGACTATTAAGCATTTTGGTCTCAAGATAAAGACTAAATAAAACATTTCTGCCAAAATGAACACTGCTCCAAAGTACCCACTCCAAGGGGATAGGGATGATCACTTCTATACTTGCCCCGTGCGGTTTGATTCTGTTACCCCCCTAGTGACCTGTGTGTTCATGAGAGCGTGTCGTACCGCGTTCGCTGGAAATGCTCGCAGCATCACAGCATTAAAGCCTTTATAGAGCGAGCCGATGCCCTCCTCCCGGATCAGCTCTCTCAGAACGTCCCGGAAACCGCTGGGATATTTGCCCTCTGGAGCTGCGGACAGAACACACACACACACACACACACAGTCAGACTGGCTGCAGACGCCCGGATCAGAGCAGCACTGCGTCACACACACACACACCTGTCTGGAAGCGAGACTTCAACACGTCTGGAGGAATCGCCACGGCCCAGTTAAAGATCCCTGCCATCCCACCAGCAAACAGCACACTGGGAACACTGAGCTCCGACGGGCTGGATACACACACACACACACACACACACACAGAGAGAGAGAGAGATACACACACACGCAGAGAAAGAGAGAGATATATACACACAGAGAGAGAGAGAGAGAGAGAGAGAGAGAGAGAGAGATACACACACACACACAGAGAAAGAGAGAGGTACAGAGAGAGAGATACACACACACACACACACACACACACACACACACACAGAGAGAAAGAGAGAGATACACACACACACACACACGGAGAAAGAGAGAGATACACACACACACACACACACACACACATACACAATATCAATGTAGGGCATGTCTGCATGTGTAATTATGCAGTAGAGTGGTCATGTGACCGGCTGACCTCCTGCCCTCCGGCGTGAGCGCGCTCTTTATCCACTCGTATGTCATAAAGTACATCCCACTGGCCGGCACATCTGACACACAGAGTGACAGCTGTCAATCATCTGAATATTCACGCATTCATATGAGCCTGAGAATGCCTCATTTACATATTTCAGAAAATGTGTACAACAAATCAGCCAGTGAGTTATGGTGATGTATATCAGTTACGTTTTTCCTGTGTTACTGTGGTGTGTGTAACTTTGTCTGAGTGTTACTGTGCTGTGTGTAACTCTGTCTGAGTGTTACTGTGCTGTGTGTAACTGTCTGAGTGTTACTGTGCTGTGTGTAACTCTGTCTGAGTGTTACTGTGCTGTGTGTAACTCTGTCTGAGTGTTACTGTGCTGTGTGTAACTCTGTCTGAGTGTTACTGTGCTGTGTGTAACTCTGTCTGAGTGTTACTGTGCTGTGTGTAACTGTCTGAGTGTTACTGTGCTGTGTGTAACTCTGTCTGAGTGTTACTGTGCTGTGTGTGTAACTGTCTGAGTGTTACTGTGCTGTGTGCAACCCTGTCTGAGTGTTACTGTTGCTGTGTGAAACTCTGTCTGAGTGTTACTGTGGTGTGTGTAACTCTGTCCGAGTGTTACTGTGATGTGTGCAACCCTGTCCGAGTGTTACTGTGCTGTGTGTAACTCTGTCTGAGTGTTACTGTGCTGTGTGTAACTCTGTCTGAGTGTTTACTGTGCGTGTGTAACTCTGTCTGAGTGTTACTGTGCTGTGTGTGTGTAACTCTGTCTGTAGTGTACTGTGCTGTGTGTAACTCTGTCTGAGTGTACTGTGCTGTGTGTAACTCTGTCTGAGTGTTACTGTGCTGTGTGTAACTCTGTAATGTGTCCTGAGTGTTACTGTGCTGTGTGTAACTCTGTCTGAGTGTTACTGTGCTGTGTGTAACTCTGTCTGAGTGTTACTGTGCTGTGTGTAACTGTCTGAGTGTTACTGTGCTGTGTGCAACCCTGTCTGAGTGTTACTGTGCTGTGTGTAACTCTGTCTGAGTGTTACTGTGCTGTGTGTAACTCTGTCTGAGTGTTACTGTGCTGTGTGTAACTCTGTCTGAGTGTTACTGTGCTGTGTGTAACTCTGTCTGAGTGTTACTGTGCTGTGTGTAACTGTCTGAGTGTTACTGTGCTGTGTGCAACCCTGTCTGAGTGTTACTGTGCTGTGTGTAACTCTGTCTGAGTGTTACTGTGCTGTGTGTAACTCTGTCTGAGTGTTACTGTGCTGTGTGTAACTCTGTCTGAGTGTTACTGTGCTGTGTGTAACTCTGTCTGAGTGTTACTGTGCTGTGTGTGTGTAACTCTGTCTGAGTGTTACTGTGCTGTGTGTAACTGTCTGAGTGTTACTGTGCTGTGTGCAACCCTGTCTGAGTGTTACTGTGCTGTGTGTAACTCTGTCTGAGTGTTACTGTGCTGTGTGTGTGTAACTCTGTCTGAGTGTTACTGTGCTGTGTGTAACTCTGTCTGAGTGTTACTGTGCTGTGTGTAACTCTGTCTGAGTGTTACTGTGCTGTGTGTAACTCTGTCTGAGTGTTACTGTGCTGTGTGTGTGTAACTCTGTCTGAGTGTTACTGTGCTGTGTGTGTGTAACTCTGTCTGAGTGTTACTGTGCTGTGTGCAACCCTGTCTGAGTGTTACTGTGCTGTGTGTAACTCTGTCTGAGTGTTACTGTGCTGTGTGTAACTCTGTCTGAGTGTTACTGTGCTGTGTGTAACTCTGTCTGAGTGTTACTGTGCTGTGTGTAACTCTGTCTGAGTGTTACTGTGCTGTGTGTGTGTAACTCTGTCTGAGTGTTACTGTGCTGTGTGTAACTGTCTGAGTGTTACTGTGCTGTGTGCAACCCTGTCTGAGTGTTACTGTGCTGTGTGTAACTCTGTCTGAGTGTTACTGTGCTGTGTGTGTGTAACTCTGTCTGAGTGTTACTGTGCTGTGTGTAACTCTGTCTGAGTGTTACTGTGCTGTGTGTAACTCTGTCTGAGTGTTACTGTGCTGTGTGTAACTCTGTCTGAGTGTTACTGTGCTGTGTGTGTGTAACTCTGTCTGAGTGTTACTGTGCTGTGTGTGTGTAACTCTGTCTGAGTGTTACTGTGCTGTGTGTGTGTAACTCTGTCTGAGTGTTACTGTGCTGTGTGTAACTCTGTCTGAGTGTTACTGTGCTGTGTGTAACTCTGTCTGAGTGTTACTGTGCTGTGTGTAACTCTGTCTGAGTGTTACTGTAGTGTGTGTGTGTGTGTGTGTGTGTGTGTGTGTGTGTGTGTGTGTGTAACTCTGTCTGAGTGCTACTGTGCTGTGTGTAACTCTGTCTGAGTGTTACTGTGCTGTGTGTAACTCTGTCTGAGTGTTACTGTGCTGTGTGTAACTGTCTGAGTGTTACTGTGTGTAACTCTGTCTGAGTGTTACTGTGCTGTGTGTAACTGTCTGAGTGTTACTGTGCTGTGTGTAACTCTGTTTGAGTATTACTGTGCTGTGTGTAACTCTGTCTGAGTGTTACTGTGCTGTGTGTAACTCTGTCTGAATGTTACTGTGTGTAACTCTGTCTGAGTGTTACTGTGCTGTGTGTAACTCTGTCTGAGTGTTACTGTGCTGTGTGTAACTCTGTCTGAGTGTTACTGTGCTGTGTGTAACTCTGTCTGAGTGTTACTGTGCTGTGTGTAACTCTGTCTGAGTGTTACTGTGCTGTGTGTAACTCTGTCTGAGTGTTACTGTGCTGTGTGTAACTCTGTCTGAGTGTTACTGTGCTGTGTGTAACTGTCTGAGTGTTACTGTGCTGTGTGTAACTCTGTCTGAGTGTTACTGTGCTGTGTGTAACTCTGTCTGAGTGTTACTGTGCTGTGTGTGTGTGTGTGTAACTCTGTCTGAGTGTTACTGTGCTGTGTGTAACTTTGAACTCTGTCTGAGTGTTACTGTGCTGTGTGTAACTTTGAACTCTGTCTGAGTGTTACTGTGCTGTGTGTAACTCTGTCTGAGTGTTACTGTGCTGTGTGTAACTCTGTCTGAGTGTTACTGTGCTGTGTGCAACTCTGTCTGAGTGTTACTGTGCTGTGTGTAACTCTGTCTGAGTGTTACTGTGGTGTGTGTAACTCTGTCTGAGTGTTACTGTGGTGTGTGTAACTCTGTCTGAGTGTTACTGTGCTGTGTGTAACTCTGTCTGAGTGTTACTGTGCTGTGTGTAACTCTGTCTGAGTGTTACTGTGGTGTGTGTAACTCTGTCTGAGTGTTACTGTGCTGTGTGTAACTCTGTCTGAGTGTTACTGTGCTGTGTGTAACTCTGTCTGAGTGTTACTGTGCTGTGTGTAACTCTGTCTGAGTGTTACTGTGCTGTGTGTAACTCTGTCTGAGTGTTACTGTGCTGTGTGTAACTCTGTCTGAGTGTTACTGTGCTGTGTGTAACTCTGTCTGAGTGTTACTGTGCTGTGTGTAACTCTGTCTGAGTGTTACTGTGCTGTGTGTAACTCTGTCTGAGTGTTACTGTGCTGTGTGTAACTGTCTGAGTGTTACTGTGCTGTGTGTAACTCTTATGGCTGTGTAACCTCTGAGTGTTACTGTGCTGTGTGTAACTCTGTCTGAGTGTTACTGTGCTGTGTGTGTGTGTGTAACTCTGTCTGAGTGTTACTGTGCTGTGTGTAACTTTGAACTCTGTCTGAGTGTTACTGTGCTGTGTGTAACTTTTAACTCTGTCTGAGTGTTACTGTGCTGTGTGTAACTCTGTCTGAGTGTTACTGTGCTGTGTGTAACTCTGTCTGAGTGTTACTGTGCTGTGTGCAACTCTGTCTGAGTGTTACTGTGCTGTGTGTAACTCTGTCTGAGTGTTACTGTGGTGTGTGTAACTCTGTCTGAGTGTTACTGTGGTGTGTGTAACTCTGTCTGAGTGTTACTGTGCTGTGTGTAACTCTGTCTGAGTGTTACTGTGCTGTGTGTAACTCTGTCTGAGTGTTACTGTGCTGTGTGTAACTCTGTCTGAGTGTTACTGTGCTGTGTGCAACTCTGTCTGAGTGTTACTGTGCTGTGTGTAACTCTGTCTGAGTGTTACTGTGGTGTGTGTAACTCTGTCTGAGTGTTACTGTGGTGTGTGTAACTCTGTCTGAGTGTTACTGTGGTGTGTGTCTGCACCTCTCATGAGCGTCAGAGCTGTTCCTTTATAGATGCCGCGGATGCCGTTCTCTCGGTACAGCTGCTTGACGCAGTCCATCGGCCCCGCGTACTTCACATTCCCCGACGCCGCCTGGATCTGAACACACACACATTCACGTTACACACACACACACACACACACACACACACACACACACACACACACACACACACACACACACACACACACACACACACACACACACACACACACACACACACACACACACACACACACACACACACACACACACACACACACACACACACACACGAGAGATGAGTCTCACCTGCAGCAGACATTTGATCCTCTCTCCTGGAGCCATGATGGCCGTAGTGAAGACACCTGAAAGCATCCCTGCGGCGAACAGCTGCGGATACCTGACACACACACACACACACACACACACACACACACACACACACACACACACACACAAGTCAAGTCACCTTTATTTATATAGCGCTTTTAACAATACAAATTGTAACAAAGCACTGTACAGTATCAAAATAGGCTAATTGTGTCAATAATGTAAAATGACAGGATTTAACACTCAATGTTCAGCTGAATGCATTTCATTATTGAATTTAGTAATGGCATTGTCCAGCTCAGTTCAGTTTAAATAATATCTGTGCAATCAAGTCGATGATATTGCTGGAAATGACACACACACACACACACACACACACACACACACACACTCACGAGGAAACACACAAGTTACACTCAACACATGTAAACGTCTCCAGCGGCTCACGTCAGAACATCGTCCGGTGTTTTCTGCTGCAGTTTCTTGCCGAGTCCGAAGCCGAAGAAGCAGACGGCGAACATGGGCGTGACTCCGATGATGGGCGCCAACATGCCCTTATACAGCCCCCGGACCCCCTGCCACACACACACACACACACACGGGTCAGTCCGGCCGTCTGCGCTCAGCACACACACAGCTCCGAGTTGCTCGCACCTCTTTGGCCAGTGTCTTCTTTAAGCAGTCTAGCGTCCCGCGGTACTGCGCAGACTCTCCTGGACCGGGCCTGGGCTGTGTCTGCAGTCGCACCTGTGCAGACGTCACATGACAACAGTGTCAGAGAGAGCTGCTTTCACAAGGAGAGCGTTACAGTATTGCATTACTGCCTAAAAAACTAACTAGTTATGTTACTTAGTTACTTATTATGGAAAGTAATGCATTACGTTATTTTTGAGTAACTTTTTTTAATCTGGGCAGGGCTTACTTATTTGTTTTCTAATATAAAAAAGTTCTTATTTTGCAAATGTAAAGGCCATTTATTACAATGGTAATTACATTAGAGTAATTACGAGTGAATATATAGAGTATATTGAGAGTAATAACAGTGAATATGAAGCAGGTTATGATCTGATAGAGTATATTGAGAGTAATAACAGTGAATATGAAATAGGTTATGATCTGATAGAGTATATTGAGAGTAATAACAGTGAATATGAAGCAGGTTATGATCTGATAGAGTATATTGAGAGTAATAACAGTGAATATGAAATAGGTTATGAGCTGATAGAGTATATTGAGAGTAATAACAGTGAATATGAAGCGGGTTATGATCTGATAGAGTATATTGAGAGTAATAACAGTGAATATGAAGCAGGTTATGATCTGATAGAGTATATTGAGAGTAATAACAGTGAATATGAAGCAGGTTATGAGCTGATAGAGTATATTGAGAGTAATAACAGTGAATATGAAGTAGGTTATGATCTGATAGAGTATATTTAGAGTAATAAGAGTGTATGTGAGGTACTTTGATGGTGTCCAGCGGGTGTCCGGCGAACACTAAACACACTCCTCCGAATCCTCCGGCGAAGAAGTTCTTCACTGGACTGATCTGCTGCTGCTTCGACATGTTCAGCTCGGTCCAGTCTCACAGAACTCCGGCAGATTTAGCGTCAGTCAGATGCCTTCTGTGTCTCCTCTGTGTCTGACGCGACCTTTCCCCCACAAACGCACCCGGAACTATTTCACCAGCGCACCTGCAGAGCACGTGGCTCGGCACATGGGCGGGGCTTAAATCATAATTATCTAATTAACCCGTTAAATCCCAAAAAATCTGATGTGTTCATTAGAAACCCTTTGAAATATTTATTTTTGTGTGCGTGTGAGTGAAAAGTAGTTTGATCGGTGACAATAATGTGTACTGAATTTACATATTTCTGCAATCATCAAAATTGTTACATATTTCAGCCCAGTTATTAAAAACTATATTTGATCACATTCTAGGGTTACTATCATGCATAAAAACCCTTATACAACACTGCAGTACAAGACAAAAAACACAATCATTAACATATGTCAAATGTTACTTTATTGTAACATATATCATCATGTTTATATTAGTGCTACCAGTGTTACAACATCAATATTGCAACTTATTTGTAACATTTTAATTTGTGATTGCAACATTTAAGTGCAAACTGTAATCCCAGCGGTCACAGATATTTACTCAACTCGACAAAAGTGAATAATTGTGAATTCATATATTAATACTAGACACATTAAAGATAATGTGCACCAAAAATAATACTTTACTAGTTTTTTCATCTTCTCAAGATTCTGCTCTGGTCATGTGACCATTTACATATTTAATTGAGATTGTTTCCATGTTTGCCGGAAGTGCATTAAAGCATCAGTCAGTCAGGTTTTATATGTTATAAGTGAAAAGCTTCTCTATGGGTTAAGCATGTAATTCCTCTTCACTTTCTATTTTAATGCTATGGCTATTAACAGTCATATTTCAGGTGCATTATGATGGCAGCATTTGATTAGTGTTTAAGAAAATATATCATTACCGTTTCCCTTGAACAAAACCATAAGAGGAACAATAGATAGTTTAGCACAAAGCGGACAGCAGGGGTTAATTAAAGCGTGTGGTCACTAGAGAGAATCAGCTTCTGGAGATCTGAGGAAACTCCTGGAAGATCTGCTGCACGATGAGTTTGTCCATGTCTCTGCTGGAGCCCTGATCCTTCCCACAATCCTCCTCTTCTCCCAGGATCCTCTGCAGCGCCCCCTGCAGGTCGCTCAGCCGGTGCCGGTGCTCCAGATAATCCGTGGAGCGCATGATGGCGAGCATGAGAGACAGATACTCCATCCGCATCTGAGCAGACATCACAACACAAGCTTACCAGCTGCATTCATCACTAGCATTACAGCGATCGTCACATTAGCTACACCTATCCTCAGTTATTGTGGTTATTATTGTTACTATAGCTTGTGTTATAATTATTGTAGTTATCTTTACAGTTACAATAGTTAGAGTTATAATTATTATAGTTGTAGTTATTATATTTATGTTATAATTACTATATTTATGGTTATAGTAACTATAGTTATAGTTAAGATAGTTATTATAATTGCGGGTATGGTTACTGTAGTTATCTTATAGTTGTAGTTAAAGTTATGGTTATAGTTATATCATAGTTACTATAGTTAATTATAATTATTAGTTATGGTTATAGTTACTATAGTTTGTGTTATAGTTATTGTAGCTATGGTTATAGTTATTATAGTTATGGTTATAGTTCCTATAGTTATAGTTATTACGGTTATGGTTCTAGTTACTAGAGTTATTGTAGTTGTGGATTTAGTTACTGTAGCTGTGGGAATAGTTATTATAGTTATGTTATAGTTACTAAAGTTACTGTAGTTAGGGTTTTAGTTACTATAGTTATTGTAGTTGTGGTTATAGTTACTATAGTTATGGTTATAGTTACTAGTTATTGTAGTTGTGGTTATAGTTACTATAGTTATTGTAGCTGTGGTTATAGTTACTATAGTTATTGTAGTTGTGGTTATAATTATTGTAGTTGTGGTTATAGTTACTATAGTTATTGTAGTTGTGGTTATAGTTACTATAGTTATTGTAGTTGTGGTTATAGTTTCTATAGTTATTGTAGTTGTGGTTATAGTTACTATAGTTATTGTAGTTGTGGTTATAGTTACTATAGTTATTGTAGTTGTGGTTATAGTTATTGTAGTTGTGGTTATAGTTACTATAGTTATTGTAGTTGTGGTTATAGTTACTATAGTTATTGTAGTTGTGGTTATAGTTTCTATAGTTATTGTAGTTGTGGTTATAGTTACTATAGTTATTGTAGTTGTGGTTATAGTTACTATAGTTATTGTAGTTGTGGTTATAGTTATTGTAGTTGTGGTTATAGTTACTATAGTTATTGTAGTTGTGGTTATAGTTGCTATAGTTATTGTAGTTGTGGTTATAGTTTCTATAGTTATTGTAGTTGTGGTTATAGTTATTGTAGTTTTAGTTGTGGTTATAGTTATTGTAGTTGTGGTTATAGTTCTATAGTTATTGTAGTTGTGGTTATAGTTATTGTAGTTGTGGTTATAGTTACTATAGTTATTGTAGTTGTGGTTATAGTTACCTAGTTATTGTAGTTGTGGTTATAGTTCTATAGTTATTGTAGTTGTGGTTATAGTTACTATAGTTATTGTAGTTGTGGTTATAGTTATTGTAGTTGTGGTTATAGTTACTATAGTTATTGTAGTTGTGGTTATAGTTTTTAGCTATGGTTATAGTTACTATAGTTATGGTTATAGTTACTAGTTATTGTAGTTGTGGTTATAGTTACTATAGTTATTGTAGTTGTGGTTATAGTTACTATAGTTATTGTAGTTGTGGTTATAGTTATTGTAGTTGTGGTTATAGTTACTATAGTTTTTGTGGTTATAGTTTCTATAGTTATTGTAGTTGTGGTTATAGTTATTGTAGTTGTGGTTATAGTTACTTTAGCTATGGTTATAGTTACTATAGTTATGGTTATAGTTACTAGTTATTGTAGTTGTGGTTATAGTTACTATAGTTATTGTAGTTGTGGTTATAGTTACTATAATTATTGTAGTTGTGGTTATAGTTATTGTAGTTGTGGTTATAGTTACTATAGTTATTGTAGTTGTGGTTATAGTTACTATAGTTATTGTAGTTGTGGTTATAGTTTCTATAGTTATTGTAGTTGTGGTTATAGTTACTATAGCTATGGTTATAGTTACTATGGTTATTGTAGTTATGGTTATAGTTATAGTTACTGTAGCTATGGTTATAGTTACTATAGTTATTGTAGTTGTGGTTATAGTTACTATAGTTATTGTAGTTGTGGTTATAGTTACTATAGTTATTGTAGTTGTGGTTATAGTTTCTATAGTTATTGTAGTTGTGGTTATAGTTACTATAGCTATGGTTATAGTTACTATAGTTATTGTAGTTGTGGTTATAGTTACTATAGTTATTGTAGATGTGGTTATAGTTACTATAGTTATTGTAGTTGTGGTTATAGTTACTATAGTTATTGTAGATGTGGTTATAGTTACTATAGTTATTGTAGTTGTGGTTATAGTTATAGTTACTGTAGCTATGGTTATAGTTACTATAGTTATTGTAGATGTGGTTATAGTTACTATAGTTATTGTAGTTGTGGTTATAGTTACTGTAGCTATGGTTATAGTTACTATAGCTATAGTTACTATAGTTATTGTAGTTGTGGTTATAGTTACTATAGTTATTGTAGTTGTGGTTATAGTTACTGTAGCTATGGTTATAGTTACTATGGTTATTGTAGTTATGGTTATAGTTACTGTTGTTAGGGTTATAGTTATTATAGTTATAGTGTGTGTGGAGCACGTCTCACTCTATCACCGGGCGACAGGTCTGAGATCTGTCTCACTATGATGTCGATCATCACCATCAGGTCGGTGCGGTAGAAGATATCAGACGTGTCTCGACTGGAAAACACATCCTGCAGGAACTTGAGCACTGAGTGCGGCGCAGGAGGAGCGTGATCAAACACACACACCGGGTCCTCTACACACACACACAGAGTCACTGCGGCAGCTCTACAGTGAAATTAGTGTATGTTTGTGTGTGTGAGAGAGAGAGAGAGAGTGTGTGTGTGTGTGCATGTGCGTGTTTGAGAGAGTGTGTGTGTGTGTGTGTGTGTGTGTGTGAGAGAGAGAGAGAGAGAGAGAGAGTGTGTCTGCGTGTGTGTGTGTGTGTTAGGGTTGCACGATATACCGGTACTACGATAGTACCGCGATACTAAAGCTTAAAAATACCCGTGGTGCCATTGCATTTTTTAAACGGTAGTATCGTTCATACCGTAATATATGTTGTATGCACGGCTGGCACACTATTTAAAATGCTGGCATGCTTGTTTAAATGAACAGAAACATTGTTTGCCAAATGCCTTTTTGCTGTGCTCTGTGTAGTATGGTGTGTGTATACGCTTTATATCGTAATGTCTGAACGATCTGCCGCTGCTAGGATTTGCGGCTGCTCTCTCGCTCGCGCTCCGTACCGTATGCGGATGCTCGCTTAACTCGCTCGTCTCTCCTTCCGGGTCCTGAACTCCCGCATTAACACTAATCGTTCCGGAGCAAAACAAATACACAATTTCCCATTGATTATCCAGTCTGTGCGCTACAATATGGTTTGTTCCTTTTTGTGTGTCGAATCTAAATCCGAATCGTTGGCTTGGGTGAAATCACTGATTCACTAAACCATTCATAAAAACAGTCATGTGATTCGCTCCGGCAGATTCACTTTTTTGAAGAGATCGTTAGAATACTCAAAAAAATGATTCACTAATAATTGCTGCCACCTGCTGGCCGTGTTTAGCAGTTTCTTTCTAAAAGTAGGCATATACATTGTTTCCAACATATTTCTACATTCAGAATTTTGTATTTAAAATACATTAATCCCATAAAATATTTTATTCAATTATAAATAATAAATACAGTCTAAATGTCACTTCATGCTGCTTCTGTGCAGTGCTAAGATGAGTTTTGTTTACATCATTTCAGGGAAAACTATAGCCAGTCATTAATTCACATTAAGTATTCAGAGAAAAATATTGTCTGTTTTAATTTATTTATTTATTAATTTTTGATTCATTTTGTAGAATTTAATTTTAAACTGACAACACTGCATGGATGGTATCGTGATACTTCAGCTGGTATAGTATCGTACGACATTTTTATGGTATCGTGACAAGCCTAGTGTGTGTGGATGTGCGTGTTTGAGAGAGTGTGTGTGTGTGTGTGTGGATGTGCGTGTTTGAGAGAGTGTGTGTGTGTGTGTGTGTGTGTGTGTGTGTGTGTGTGTGCATGTGCGTGTCTGAGAGAGTGTGTGTGTGTGTGTGTGTGTGTGTGTGTGAGTGTATGTGCATGTGCGTGTTTGAGAGAGTGTGTGTGTGTGTGTGTATGTGAGTGTATGTGGATGTGTGTATGTGGATGTGTGTATGTTTATGTGCGTGTGTGAGAGAGAGAGTGTGCATGTGCGAGAGTGTGTGTGTGTGTGTGTGTGAGAGTGTGAGAGAGAGAGAGAGTGTGTGTGTGTGTATGTGTGTGAGAGAGAGAGAGAGAGAGAGAGAGAGTGTGTGTGTGTGTGTGTGTGAAAGCGAGAGTGTGTGTGTGTGTCTGTGAGAGAGAGAGAGAGAGTGTGTGTGTGTGTGTGTGTGTATATGTGTGTTTCACCTCCTCTGTTGAGAAGTAACAAGAGTTTCTCAGTGAGAATCTTCACATTGCGTCTCTTGATCAGCGCCTGCATCACCGTGTTGCTCTCCGGTACTGCAGGGGGCAGCAAACACACAAGCACAAGTCAAGAGTAAGACCGAGAGCGACACACTGAGGCCCTGTCCCAAATGAAACACTTCATGTGCACTTGCGGTCTTACAATGGCCGCCGCCTGTGCGTGTCTGTTAAGTCCACGAGACCGTAGGGTGTCCCATTCCTCATTTTAGCGTCCAGAAGGGTGCTTGCGAGCGGCTGTTATGCGCCCCCGATCCGTCCTCGATTCTGCCGAGCCTGCACTGGAGCGAGCTCCGCAGCAGACAGTCAAAGCGGCATTACGTCACGAAAGTGTGGACTCAGAGGAAGACCGCGAGGGTTTAGGGTGCCATTTGGGACAGGGCCTGACTGGTTTTGCGGTGTGTGTGTGTGTGCATGCGTGTGTGTGCGCGCGTGTGTGTGCGTGTGGTACCGCTCAGGTGCAGGTTGAAGGCCAGGAGCAGGTTGATGAAGAGGTCCGGCAGCTGCTCTGTGGGGTCGGAGGGCAAGCCGTCCTCAATCACGTCCAGCAGGAACCGCAGGAAAGCGCTGTTGAGATGCTCTGAGACAGAGAGGGACAGGTCAGTCTGCGGTCAGCAGCGTCCAGCGGCGCGAGCGTGTCTCTTACCGTAGTGATGCAGCGGGATCTGCTCGCCCCTGCAGAAGATCATGGCCATCAGCAGCGCGCTGTAGCACATCTTCTCATGCTCTGCACACAAAACACACGTCAGCCGAGCGCAGACACACCGAGCCGGAGCCAGAGCCGGAGCTGGACTCACCCTGAGTGTCCGTCTGCAGGTCCCTCGCCAGCTCCATGTTCAGGACGGAGTTCAGGAGGGTGGAGATCAGCACCGCGTCCAGACCGCACATCGCCCCGAACACCTTCAGCAGAAGCAGCCGCAGCGACACGCGGTGCTCCTGAGAGATCGCACGCGTTAATGACGTGCACAATACAGCTCACGCTACAAACAATCACTATACGACCCGCATAACACCACAAACAATAACTATAACCAGAACCGTAACGATGACTGCAGCAGTAACAATAACAGTCACGATAACAATAATAACTATAACGACATCTGCTCTGTGGGGTCGGAGGGCCTCTATTATCTCACATGATGACATCATCAGAGCGACTCACCATCTGATAATACGACACCAGCGACAGAACCGCCTCGTACTCGTTCACGCGACACATCTTCTTACACACCTCAGGATCCGCATCCGTCTGAAAGAAACACACACATGATTATACACACATTGAAGCTAGTCATTCATTCAGATGTAATGTTATATGAGTATGTATCACCAACGCTATCTCACAAACCACATTTTGCGTATTTTACGAAGTGATTAATTCGTATCAATTCATGCGGCCACACTTGTAGGATTATGTAAATTTTCTGTGAGGGGTAGGGTTAAGGATGGTACTTCGTACGAATTCCTACAAATTTGCCACCGTGTAAAATATGAATTTCCGTGAGAACGGGTTGGTCTCACCATTATCAGCAGTAGCTCCTCCAGGTAACACGCGATGAGCGCGTGATCTTCGTACAGAGCCCAGCTGCGCTGCTGCGAGTCATCGCGGTGTCGCGCCAGATCGCTAAAGATCACCTGCAGTCGCTGCTCGTCATGACACACCTGGCCGAGCGGCAGTGCCGCGCCCAGATCCTAACGACACAAACCCAACAAACGCTTCAGCAGCTAAACCAACAACTGAACGCCTCGACAAGTCGCGCAGCTGCTAACCTTACTGTCCACCAGCGACAGCAGCACCTGCTCCAGGTCCGCCGTCGCCCTCGGCAACGCGCTCTGTAGGTGACCCACCACCACGCCCACGGCAACCCGCGACAGCTCGTAACTAAGGCCCGTGTTCTTGCGCACCAGTTCGATCAGTTCCGCTCCGATCGTCACGGGAACGGCTGCAGGTGAGGTGGGGCTGAGAGAAGC
Organism: Oxygymnocypris stewartii; assembly: GCA_003573665.1. NCBI lineage: Eukaryota > Metazoa > Chordata > Actinopteri > Cypriniformes > Cyprinidae > Oxygymnocypris > Oxygymnocypris stewartii. The sequence continues at coordinate 113,412 of QVTF01009764.1, read as the reverse complement.
AAGGGGCGGAGCCAGCGGCCCCTCAGCGTCCAATTGGTGTTCGGCTGCAGGCTGTATAATAATTGGCTTAGGCTCCAGCCTCTTCGTCGAAGGGTCTAGAAAAAGGGAGTGGTCAGGCAAGGGAGGGGGCGGAGCCGGTGAGCTCTTTCTCAAAGGCTCTTCTTGAGGGGATCGGTCAGGGATAGGAGGAGGCGGAGCCTTGCCTCGTTTTGGCACGGGGGGCGGAGTGCTGCTGACACTGGGAAGACTGACTGAGGACACGCCCGACTGGGAGGAGCTGGAGTCTAAGGAGGCGGAGCTAACAGACAGAGAGGGTCCGGTGAGAGGGGCGGGGCTTGTGGAGGAGACTCTCAGTGGCACTTCTGGATCTGTAGAGAGAGAGACACACGTTCACTCACGCGTAACACGACCGTGTCGGTCACTGCTAGTTTGCGCACTCACCGGGGCGTCGTGATTCGTGATGTTTCTCCGGAGGAGGCGGAGTCTCGGGCACCGCTCTGCGAGGCTGAGGAGGAACCTGATAGAGTCCAGGAACGCTAGCGGGACGCTGGGACGCCGGCTCACAGCTGTAAGCTCGGCTCAGACCGTTGGGCGGCACGCGGCTCAGAGACACCTCGCTGGAGGAGGATGGGATCTTCTGCTGGAGACCCGATGGAGTCGGGCTTCTGCGGGACACCGTCTCCTTCCTGTGGTGGATCAACTTCCTGTGGAGTGTCACGGATACATAAATAAAAGACACACATGTAACTGTAATAAAATATGAAAACATAATAAAATACAAAAGTTTACATAATACAAACATTTTGAAATATAAGAAAATAGAAGTGTGTAATTGATCAAATTTATATAATAAAGATCAATATAATAATAAATATTAAAAACACAATAAAAACTTGATGTCATATTAAAACTAAAATATTACGATAAAAATAAAATCAAATATGTACTTATAATGCTATATGATATAAGAATATATTAATATAATATATAAATAAATACAAATTTAAAAATAATAATATAAGATTTTAATCATTCTATAAAATATAGATGTATAATAATAAATAAAACAAAAGTAAAATGTAATGTAATACAAAAATATTACAATAAAAAAATATATATAACTCTGTAAATATAATGCAATATAAAAATATAATAATAATAATAATATGTAAAGATATAAATTATATGATATTACACAAATATAGTAATATTATTAACTATTCAAATGTAACATAAAATAAAAAATTTACAAATAAATGAAATAATAAAAATGATTCAATATTATATGAAATACAAATGTAATACAAGACAAATATTCATATCAAATACAATAATAATATATCATAAAAATACAAATATAATTTTACTATAAACGATCAATCTGTGAATATGTGGCGCTGGACTCACTGCAGGATGTTCCTCTGCTCCAGGTTGTATTTGCCTCCGTTGGTCATGGCCACGTTGTGAATGGATTCAATGGCTCGATCAATAGACTGCAGAACCTCGTCCTGCTCTGGAGCCTGATGAGACATCACCACTATCATCATCATCACCACCATCATCACAATCACCATCATCACCCTCATCACTATCACTATCACCATCATCACAATCACCATCATCACCATCCTCATCACTATCACCATCATCACCATCATCACCATCCTCATCACTATCACCATCATCACAATCACAATCACCATCATCATCCTCATCACTATCACCATCATCATCATCACAATCACCATCATCACCATCCTCATCACTATCACCATCACCACTAGCACCACCATCATCACTATCACCACCATCATCACCACCATCCCTATCAACACCACCATCATCATCACCATCACTATCACCATCGTCATCACCATCACCATCACCACCATCATCACCACCACCACCATCATCATCATCATCACCATCATAACCATCATCATCACCACCATCACCACCATCATGTGTGTGAGAGTGTGTATGTGTGAGTGAGTGAGTGTGTGTGTGTGTGTGTGTGAGTGAGTGTGAGATAGTGAGTGAGTGAGTGAGTGAGTGTGTGTGTGAGAGAGAGAGAGTGAGTGTGTGTGTGTGTGTGAGTGAGTGAGTGAGAGTGTGTGTGTGAGTGAGTGAGTGAGAGTGTGTGTGTGTGAGTGAGTGAGTGAGTGAGTGAGTGAGTGAGTGTGTGTGTGTGTGTGTGTGTGTGTGTGTGTGTGAGTGAGTGAGTGAGTGAGTGAGTGAGTGAGAGTGTGTGTGTGTGAGTGAGTGAGTGAGTGAGTGAGTGAGTGTGTGTGAGAGAGAGAGAGTGAGTGTGTGTGTGTGTGTGTGTGAGTGAGTGAGAGTGTGTGTGTGAGTGAGTGAGTGAGAGTGTGTGTGTGTGTGTGTGAGTGTGTGTGAGTGAGTGAGTGAGTGAGTGAGAGTGTGTGTGTGTGTGTGAGTGAGTGAGTGAGTGAGTGAGTGTGTGTGTGAGAGAGAGTGAGTGGTGTGTGTGTGTGTGTGTGTGTGTGTGTGCGTGAGAGTGTGAGTGTGTGAGTGAGTGGTTATGATCTCTTCTCCATCTCGGTCACATTATGCATGTGTAAATATAGCGAAGGATGAGTGAAGACGCAGTACTGAGCCTCTAACAGGACCAGACACTCAACACATCAACGAAGTTTTGACCCATACAATATATTGTTGGCTATTGCTACAAATATCTGCTACCACTGGATACCATCCCAATGCACATCCATTACATTGCGTATTCAGCCTATGTATAATCGGTTGCACCTTTTTTTCCGCATACTATTGTGTGTATATATATGTGTACTTAATGTCAAATGTGTACATAGGATGTATACTGTGTAGTGATAACTGTAAGTATGTCTAATAGTACACTGTGTGTACTGAGTATGTCAGTACACAGTGCACATTGTCATCTGTATAAGTCTGTAAGTATGTACTGTTTATATGTAAATTGTTTCTGCACTGTGGTGATGTGACAATAAAAGTGATTTGAAATATACCTGTGCTGTAATGACTGCTTTTGTGCTTGTGCAGGCGTAATTCAAAGTGCACACAACGTTTTATAAAAGTGTAATTTTACCTTCAACGACTAACCTTCCTCTGTTCTTTAATGGTAGTCAATAGTGCATTTAACCAACATTAACACGTGCAGTTTAATGCTAGAGATCTGTGTGAAATATGTCCGGCTATATGCTTGTGTCGTGTTTAGGTTTTAATATAGCAGCTTAATAAAAGGCTGACAGCTTGAGTTTTGATTATAAAGACTCAATGAATGTAGTCATTGACTAAGGGCCCGTCCGGAGGGCCCCTAATGCGGCCCTGCATGTGTGTGTATAGTGAGACCTCACCGGTATTTTCTCCATGTACGCGGCAGGGATGTATCCCGTCTCTCCGGAGCTGCAGCGCGTCG
>QVTF01009764.1:90000-105000 GCA_003573665.1 Oxygymnocypris stewartii | reverse complement strand
CGCTGCAGTAAACAGTGCAGTAAACGCTGCAGTAAACACTACAGTAAACGCTGCAGTAAACAGAGCAGTAAACAACAGTAAACGCTGCAGTAAACAGTGCAGTAAACTAGAGTAAACGCTACAGTAAATAGTGCAGTAAACTACAGTAAACGCTGCAGTAAACAGTGCAGTAAACTATAGTAAACGCTACAGTAAACAGTGCAGTAAACTATAGTAAATGCTACAGTAAACAGTGCAGTAAACTACAGTAAACGCTGCCAGTAAACAGTGCAGTAAACTACAGTAAACGCTGCAGTAAACAGTGCAGTAAACTACAGTAAATGCTACAGTAACAGTGCAGTAACTACAGTAAACGCTACAGTAAACAGTGCAGTAAACTACAGTAAACGCTACAGTAAACAGTGCAGTAAACTACAGTAAATGCTACAGTAAACAGTGCAGTAAACTACAGTAAACGCTACAGTAAACAGTGCAGTAAACTACAGTAAACGCTGCAGTAAACAGTGCAGTAAACTACAGTAAATGCTACAGTAAACAGTGCAGTAAACTACAGTAAATGCTACAGTAAACAGTGCAGTAAACTACAGTAAACGCTGCAGTAAACAGTGCAGTAAACTATAGTAAATGCTACAGTAAACAGTGCAGTAAACTACAGTAAACGCTGCAGTAAACAGTGCAGTAAACTACAGTAAATGCTACAGTAAACAGTGCAGTAAACTACAGTAACGCTACAGTAAACAGTGCAGTAAACTACAGTAAACAGTGCAGTAAACTACCGTAAACACTACAGTAAACTACAGTAAATGCTACAGTAAACGCTGCAGTAAACTACAGTAAACGCTACAGTAAACAGTGCAGTAAACACTACAGTAAACAGTGCAGTAAACTACAGTAAAACGCTGCAGTAAACAGTGCAGTAAACACTACAGTAAACAGTGCAGTAAACTACAGTAAACGCTGCAGTAAACACTACAGTAAACACTACAGTAAACGCTGCAGTAAACAGTGCAGTAAACACTACAGTAAACAGTGCAGTAAACTACAGTAAACGCTACAGTAAACTACAGTAAACGCTGCAGTAAACAGTGCAGTAAACGCTGCAGTAAACAGTGCAGTAAACGCTGCAGTAAACAGTGCAGTAAACACTACAGTAAACAGAGCAGTAAACAACAGTAAACGCTACAGTAAACTACAGTAAACGCTGCAGTAAACAGTGCAGTAAACGCTGCAGTAAACAGTGCAGTAAACGCTGCAGTAAACGCTGCAGTAAACACTACAGTAAACACTGCAGTAAACACTACAGTAAAACAGAGCAGTAAACAACAGTAAACGCTACAGTAAACTACAGTAAACGCTGCAGTAAACAGTGCAGTAAACGCTGCAGTAAACACTACAGTAAATGCTGCAGTAAACACTACAGTAAACGCTGCAGTAAACAGTGCAGTAAACTACAGTAAACGCTACAGTAAACACTACAGTAAATGCTGCAGTAAACAGTGCAGTAAACGCTGCAGTAAACACTACAGTAAACAGTGCAGTAAACTACAGTAAACGCTGCAGTAAACTACAGTAAACGCTGCAGTAAACAGTGCAGTAAACGCTGCAGTAAACACTACAGTAAACAGTGCAGTAAACTACAGTAAACACTACAGTAAACGCTGCAGTAAACAGTGCAGTAAACGCTGCAGTAAACAGAGCAGTAAACTACAGTAAACGCTGCAGTAAACAGTGCAGTAAACGCTGCAGTAAACAGAGCAGTAAACAACAGTAAACGCTGCAGTAAACAGTGCAGTAAACTATAGTAAACGCTGCAGTAAACTACAGTAAACGCTGCAGTAAACAGTGCAGTAAACACTACAGTAAACACTACAGTAAACGCTGCAGTAAACACTACAGTAAACAGTGCAGTAAACTACAGTAAACGCTGCAGTAAACAGTGCAGTAAACTAGAGTAAACGCTACAGTAAATAGTGCAGTAAACTACAGTAAACGCTGCAGTAAACAGTGCAGTAAACTATAGTAAACGCTACAGTAAACAGTGCAGTAAACTATAGTAAACGCTACAGTAAACAGTGCAGTAAACTACAGTAAACGCTGCAGTAAACTACAGTAAACGCTGCAGTAAACAGTGCAGTAAACTATAGTAAACGCTGCAGTAAACAGTTCAGTAAACTACAGTAAACACTACAGTAAACGTTACAGTAAACGCTGCAGTAAACAGTGCAGTAAACACTACAGTAAACAGTGCAGTAAACTACAGTAAACGCTGCAGTAAACTACAGTAAACGCTGCAGTAAACAGTGCAGTAAACTACAGTAAACGCTGCAGTAAAACAGTTCAGTAAACTACAGTAAACACTACAGTAAACGTTACAGTAAACGCTGCAGTAAACAGTGCAAGTAAACTATAGTAAACACTACAGTAAACACTACAGTAAATGCTGCAGTAAACACTACAGTAAACGCTGCAGTAAACAGTGCAGTAAAACTACAGTAAACGCTACAGTAAACACTACAGTAAATGCTGCAGTAAACAGTGCAGTAAACGCTGCAGTAAACACTACAGTAAACAGTGCAGTAAACTACAGTAAACGCTGCAGTAAACTACAGTAAACGCTGCAGTAAACAGTGCAGTAAACGCTGCAGTAAACAGTGCAGTAAACGCTGCAGTAAACACTACAGTAAACAGTGCAGTAAACTACAGTAAACACTACAGTAAACGCTGCAGTAAACAGTGCAGTAAACGCTGCAGTAAACACTACAGTAAACAGTGCAGTAAAACTACAGTAAACACTACAGTAAACGCTGCAGTAAACAGTGCAGTAAACGCTGCAGTAAACAGAGCAGTAAACTACAGTAAACGCTGCAGTAAACAGTGCAGTAAACGCTGCAGTAAACAGAGCAGTAAACAACAGTAAACGCTGCAGTAAACAGTGCAGTAAACTATAGTAAACGCTGCAGTAAACTACAGTAAACGCTGCAGTAAACAGTGCAGTAAACACTACAGTAAACACTACAGTAAACGCTGCAGTAAACAGTGCAGTAAACGCTGCAGTAAACACTACAGTAAACAGTGCAGTAAACTACAGTAAACGCTGCAGTAAACAGTGCAGTAAACTAGAGTAAACGCTACAGTAAATAGTGCAGTAAACTACAGTAAACGCTGCAGTAAACAGTGCAGTAAACTATAGTAAACACTACAGTAAACAGTGCAGTAAACTATAGTAAACGCTACAGTAAACAGTGCAGTAAACTACAGTAAACGCTACAGTAAATAGTGCAGTAACTACAGTAAACGCTGCAGTAAACAGTGCAGTAAACTATAGTAAACGCTACAGTAAACAGTGCAGTAAACTATAGTAAACGCTACAGTAAACAGTGCAGTAAACTAGAGTAAACGCTACAGTAATAGTGCAGTAAACTACAGTAAACGCTACAGTAAACAGTGCAGTAAACTATAGTAAACGCTACAGTAAACAGTGCAGTAAAACTATAGTAACGCTACAGTAAACAGTGCAGTAAACTAGAGTAAACGCTACAGTAATAGTGCAGTAAACTACAGTAAACGCTGCAGTAAACAGTGCAGTAAACTATAGTAAACGCTACAGTAAACAGTGCAGTAAACTATAGTAAATGCTACAGTAAACAGTGCAGTAAACTAGAGTAACGCTACAGTAAATAGTGCAGTAAACTACAGTAAACGCTGCAGTAAACAGTGCAGTAAAACTATAGTAAACGCTACAGTAAACAGTGCAGTAAACTATAGTAAACGCTACAGTAAACAGTGCAGTAAACTACAGTAAACGCTGCAGTAAAACTACAGTAAACGCTGCAGTAAACAGTGCAGTAAACTATAGTAAAACGCTGCAGTAAACAGTTCAGTAAACTACAGTAAACACTACAGTAAACGTTACAGTAAACGCTGCAGTAAACAGTGCAGTAAACACTACAGTAAACAGTGGCAGTAAACTACAGTAAACGCTGCAGTAAACTACAGTAAACGCTGCAGTAAACAGTGCAGTAAACTACAGTAAACGCTGCAGTAAACAGTTCAGTAAACTACAGTAAACACTACAGTAAACGTTACAGTAAACGCTGCAGTAAACAGTGCAGTAAACTATAGTAAACGCTGCAGTAAACAGTGCAGTAAACTATAGTAAACGCTGCAGTAAACAGTGCAGTAAACTATAGTAAACGCTACAGTAAACAGTGCAGTAAACTACAGTAAACGCTGCAGTAAACAGTGCAGTAAACTATAGTAAACGCTGCAGTAAACAGTTCAGTAAACTACAGTAAACACTACAGTAAACGTTACAGTAAACGCTGCAGTAAACTACAGTAAACGCTGCAGTAAACAGTTCAGTAAACTACAGTAAACACTACAGTAAACACTGCAGTAAACTACAGTAAGCACTGCAGTAAACAGTGCAGTAAACGCTACAGTAAACACTACAGTAAACACTGCAGTAAACTACAGTAAACGCTGCAGTAAACAGTGCAGTAAACTATAGTAAACGCTACAGTAAACAGTTCAGTAAACTACAGTAAAACACTACAGTAAACGTTACAGTAAACGCTGCAGTAAACAGTGCAGTAAACTATAGTAAACGCGCAGTAAACAGTTCAGTAAACTACAGTAAACACTACAGTAAACGTTACAGTAAACGCTGCAGTAAACAGTGCAGTAAACACTACAGTAAACACTACAGTAAACAGTGCAGTAAACTACAGTAAACGCTGCAGTAAACTACAGTAAACGCTGCAGTAAACTACAGTAAACGCTGCAGTAAACAGTGCAGTAAACTACAGTAAACGCTGGCAGTAAACAGTGCAGTAAACTATAGTAAACGCTGCAGTAAACAGTTCAGTAAACTACAGTAAACAGTGCAGTAAACGCTGCAGTAAACACTACAGTAAACAGTGCAGTAAACTACAGTAAACGCTGCAGTAAACTATAGTAAACGCTGCAGTAAACAGTTCAGTAAACTACAGTAAACACTACAGTAAACGTTACAGTAAACGCTGCAGTAAAACAGTGCAGTAAACTATAGTAAACGCTGCAGTAAACAGTGCAGTAAACTATGTAAACGCTGCAGTAAACAGTGCAGTAAACTATAGTAAACGCTACAGTAAACAGTGCAGTAAACTACAGTAAACGCTGCAGTAAACTACAGTAAACGCTGCAGTAAACAGTGCAGTAAACTACAGTAAACGCTGCAGTAAACAGTGCAGTAAACTATAGTAAACGCTGCAGTAAACAGTTCAGTAAACTACAGTAAACACTACAGTAAACGTTACAGTAAACGCTGCAGTAAACTACAGTAAACGCTGCAGTAAACAGTTCAGTAAACTACAGTAAACACTACAGTAACACTGCAGTAAACTACAGTAAGCACTACAGTAAACACTGCAGTAAACTACAGTAAGCACTGCAGTAAACAGTGCAGTAAACGCTACAGTAAACAGTGTGTTTATAGTATGCACTGAATATGTAGATTATCTACTGTACTGCATTTGTCCAAATGTGCAGCACGTTCTACTGCAGTTTCCAGTGAATATATTAATTAAAATCTTCATTAATGACCATGAGAAGTGAATAATAACCTGAGCTGGTCTTACAGAGATTCTGGTTCTGGGGACGGGGGCTCGCACGGAGCGTCTGGATCCAAGCGTGCTGTGCTTCCTGAAGAAGAAGGGCATCACGGTGGAGGTTCAGGACACGGTAAACGCCGTCTCTGTACTCGTCTCCAATACAACACACCTTACAGCAGGCTAACAGTGTGACTCTTCTCCTCGCAGCCCAACGCCTGCGCCACATTCAACTTCCTGTCCAGCGAGGGGCGGTTAGTAGCGGCCGGACTGATCCCTGCTCCTGCCACCGAATAACAGCGCCACACCAGCAGAGAACTCTGGGAAATCAGTCACATGACCTCTGAATGTAGTGTGTGTGTGTGTGGACTGAATAAACAGATTAGAGGTATTAACACGTGTCTGTCCTGTGTGTGTGCATATAAGAGTCTGTGTCTGTGAGAGAGAGTGTGTGTGTGTGTGAGAGAGAGTGTGTGTGTGTGTGTGAGAGTGTGTCTGTGTGTGTGCGTATAAGCGTGTGTCTGTGAGTGAGCATGTGAGTGTGAGTATGTGTGTGTGAGAGAGAGTGTGTGTGTGTGTGTGTGTGTGTGTGAGTGTGTGTGCGTATTAGAGTCTGTGTGTCTGTGAGAGAGTGTGAGTGTGTGTGTACCTACTTATCCATATTTCGGGGATAAATTTGTACCCAAAAGTGAGGTAAATCTGACAAAACCTCCATTTGGGGACGTCCTCATTTGTAAAACGGGTTTAAACATTTTTTTTTGAAATTGTAAAAGTGCAGAAAGTCTCCTGTTAGGGCTAAGTTTAGGTGTAGGGCAATAGCACATACAGTTTGTACAGTATAAAACCATTACACCTATGGGATGTCCCCACTTACATAGCTAAGTAAACGTGTATGTGTGTGTGCGTGTGAGCGAGAGTGTGTGTGTGTGTGAGCGAGTGTTTGTGTGAGAGAGTGTGTGTTTGTGTGAGAGAGCGTGTGTGTGTGTGTGTGTATGTGTGTGCGTCCCAGCTTGAAGCGGTTAATCTGTCCTCTGTAATAACGGGTTAATCTGAGCTCTGTGTGATCAGACACAAACACACACTCCTCATCGTGTGCACGTCTTTATTAGCACCACATATACAATATTATCATCTAGCACACAAACACAAGACTGCCAGTCCACATCCCAATCTGCAGATCCCATCCCATCCTATTTAACAAGTGTGAATGGAAACAAAATCACGATGAATCCGTTTCAATCGAACGGCCATCACTTTCTCTTTATCGTTAAAATCAGATTCCAGTCGGATACACAGATAATCAGATCTGGACTGACAGTGTGAACACAGCTTTAACTACTGTAGGACTCCAGGAAAACACAAACGGGAGCGAGAAACATCAATATCTGCTTGAGAAGTGTGTTAATGCGTCTGTTTTAGAAAACCCACTACAGGAGGAAATAAAGAGGTCATGCATTTTTTTTAAATATTTTAATTTTCAAAATGATTTAAATATGTTCCTTGAGGTTTACTATGTTAATAAAGTGTTTTGCACAACATGATCAAACTATAACGCTCATTTCCAGACGCAGCATTATGAAATCATTTACGTACGGTTTGTGATGCAGATCTCCATCTTTAAACAAATATTTCGATTACAAAACAAAATCCTCCGACACGATCCGGGACGCCATTAAAAGTAAACTATCTCCTCGTTTGCCGTGTTGGAGCTTGATGAAATAAATGCTTTGTTTATAATGACGAGGAGGTTTTAAGCTGTGAAACTTGGAGGCACCTCTTATATGTCATATCATGACCTCTTTAAGAGATGTTTCAGCCAGAAATCATCATTTACTCAAAACCTCAAAAAGAAAGTCTGAAGAAACGCATATTTAATATTGTATAAAGTGCTATAGAAATAAAGCTGGGTTGACTTTATTGTTTGCAGTGGAGTCGTTGTATTACTCATCTCGTCCTTCTAGTGTTGTTTTTCTAAGCTCCACTGCACACCCAGAGAAATTACATTTTGTATAATAACTATGTATAAGAACAATAAAAGATGAAAAAGAAGCCATGTTTGGTGTTGTGGCGCTCGTTCAGTCGTCGGCGTCTCTGGGATGCCTGAAGGTGAACTCTGACCCCGTGACCGCGGCGGTACAGATCCAAGATGTCGTCTGTCTCGGTCTGGAAGTACGGCGTGTGGTCGTACGAGCGGGAGATGAAGATCTAGATGAGAAACACAGTCGATTAGCGGGGTTTGTTCGCTAGCGTGGTTAGCGCAGCGGAGCGCTCGTTACCTGACTCCTGCGGCCATCGTCCGTGGGGATCATCAGGTTACTGACGCTTACAAACCTGCGGGAGAAACCAACCGTGAGTGACACGCGTGAACAACACGCCGTGGCTCAGCTGTTTTCTGCTCACTTCTCCATGATGGGCTCCAGCAGGGCCAGACCGGGCTGGACCTCCTTCTCCGGGTTGGCAGGTTTCCACCATCGTGCTGACCACGGCCATGTACTTGCCTTCCGCCGCCACGTTATGAGCGAAGGACAGCAAACAGATGTAGATATCTGCAGACAAACACCACACTTTACTATTCAGCACATGTCTTCTTAAGGTGTAAATGTGTTTATTTTTGTGTCTTGCTTAACTTGGCAACACATCCCTTACTCCAAAACCAAAACACATTTGGTTTAATAAAAATGAAAAAATTAGAAAACAGATGCAATCTGCACTCTGAAGTTCTGATCTGAATCAAATGATTCACGAACCCGCTCTGAAGTTCTGATCTGAATCAGACGATTCACGAACCCGCTCTGAAGTTCTGATCTGAATCAGATGATTCACGAACCCGCTCTGAAGTTCTGATCTGAATCAGATGATTCACGAATCCGCTCTGAAGTTCTGATCTTAATCAGATGATTCACGAACCCGCTCTGAAGTTCTGATCTGAATCAGATGATTCATGAACCCGCTCTGAAGTTCTGATCTGAATCAAACGATTCATGAACCCGCTCTGAAGTTCTGATCTGAATCAGATGATTCATGAACCCGCTCTGAAGTTCTGATCTGAATCAGACGATTCACGAACCCGCTCTGAAGTTCTGATCTGAATCAGATGATTCACGAACCCCGCTCTGAAGTTCTGATCTGAATCAGATGATTCACGAACCCGCTCTGAAGTTCTGATCTGAATCAAACGATTCATGAACCCGCTCTGAAGTTCTGATCTGAATCAGATGATTCATGAACCCGCTCTGAAGTTCTGATCTGAATCAGACGATTCACGAACCCGCTCTGAAGTTCTGATCTGAATCAGATGATTCACGAACCCGCTCTGAAGTTCTGATCTGAATCAGATTATTCACGAACCCGCCTCTGAAGTTCTGATCTGAATCAAACGATTCATGAAACCCGCTCTGAAGTTCTGATCTGAATCAAACGATTCATGAACCCACTCTGAAGTTCTGATCTGAATCAGATGATTCACGAACCCGCTCTGAAGTTCTGATCTTAATCAGATGATTCATGAACCCGCTCTGAAGTTTCTGATCTGAATCAGATGATTCACGAACCCGCTCTGAAGTTCTGATCTAAATCAGATGATTCACGAATCCGCTCTGAAGTTCTGATCTTAATCAGATGATTCATGAACCCGCTCTGAAGTTCTGATCTGAATCAGATGATTCATGAACCTGCTCTGAAGTTCTGATCTGAATCAGATGATTCACGAACCCGCTCTGAAGTTCTTGATCTGAATCAGATGATTCACGAACCCGCTCTGAAGTTCTGATCTGAATCAGATGATTCACGAACCCGCTCTGAAGTTCTGATCTGAATCAGATGATTCACGAATCCGCTCTGAAGTTCTGATCTTAATCAGATGATTCATGAACCCGCTCTGAAGTTCTGATCTGAATCAGATGATTCACGAACCCGCTCTGAAGTTCTGATCTGAATCAGATGATTCACGAACCCGCTCTGAAGTTCTGATCTGAATCAGATGATTCACGAATCCGCTCTGAAGTTCTGATCTTAATCAGATGATTCATGAACCCGCTCTGAAGTTCTGATCTGAATCAGATGATTCATGAACCTGCTCTGAAGTTCTGATCTGAATCAGATGATTCACGAACCCGCTCTGAAGTTCTGATCTGAATCAGATGATTCACGAACCCGCTCTGAAGTTCTGATCTGAATCAAACGATTCATGAACCCACTCCTAAATTCTGATCTGAATCAAATGATTCATAAACCCGCTCTGAAGTTCTGATCTGAATCAGATGATTCATGAACCCGCTCTGAAGTTCTGATCTGAATCAAACAATTCGTGCTCCCGAGTCCCGATCTGAATAAAGATTTGCAAACCATAAATAAATAGTGAGTTTTTGAAGCTGGAAATGTCCCTGATGAAAGTCACGACTGGAGCTGAATGCGTGTGCTTGATTTGTAAAAACAAACATCCCTGGTTCTTGCACATCAAGCACGAGCATTTGAGCTTCTGGTACCATATTTAATGTGCATAGGATGGAAGAAAGAATGCATAAATATAATACTCCAGGTTCCGTGGGTCACCTGACTTGCGGTTGAGGTGCGTCTGCGGGATGACGATCTGGCAGGAGTTGGCGTCGTGGGTGTTTTTGATGGGGTGGTTGAGTAAGCAGATGACCCGAATGACGCGACCGGCTTTCTTCACGCGCTCCGGCACGTAGCTCGGGTCACAGATCAGCTGCTTACAGCGGAAGACCTTCGTCGAGACGTAAACGCAGTCAGATCATGGTTATTGGGATTGTGTGATGATGACTCAGATAGCACACGTACGTCTGCAAGACGTCTGCTAAAGATCTCTTGATCTGGAAAGCATCTGCTATGTACAGACGTCAGTTCTAGAAATCATAGACATCTTAGAGACATCTAATAGACGTCTTTTTGACATCTGGATAGGAGACGTCCAGACGAGCAAACACTCTAAAACTACGTCTTCCAGATGTCCAGCAGACGTCTCCGTGATGTTCGTGTGCTATCAGGGGAAGGTTGTTTGTGCTCACCTCGCCCTCGGATCGCACCGCTGCCACTCGCCCGTTCTCCATCAGGATTTCATCCACGCGGCGGTTTAGCAGGTAGCTGTTCCCGTAGACGGCGCTGAGCCTGCGCAGCGATACACCTGTGTCAGGCTTCACCTGTGACACCCACATCACTCACGAGAAGAGAGGAGTGAACGTTACCTGACGAAGCCCTGCGGCAGCTCGCCCAGACCGAACAGCGGTAGAGGAACGGGCTGAGACTGTAGCGTGCCAGAGACTCCGAGTACAGCTTGATCCGGTTTATGGTCATCAGACACGGCTTCTCCAGATAGCTGACACACACACACACACACACACACACACAGAGAGACACATACACACACACACACACACACACACACAGAGAGACACATACACACACACACACACACACACACACACATACACACACACACACATACACACAGAGAGACACATACACACACACACACACACACACACACCACACACGCACACACAAACACACACACATGAACACACACACACACACACACACACACACACAGAGACACACAGAGAGAGACACACACATACACACACAGCACACAGACACACACACACACACACACACATGAACACACACACACACATGAACCACACACACACACACACACACCCATGAACACACACACACACACACACACACACACACACATGAACACACACACACATAAACACACACACACATGAACACACGAACACACACACACACACACACCCATGAACACACACACACATGAACACACGAACACACACACACACACACCCATGAACACACACACACACACATGAACACACACACACACACACACACACATGAACACACACACGAACACACCACCGAACACACACACACCACACACACACACAGAGAGACACACACACATACACACACACACACACACACAACACACAAGAGACACACAGAGACACACAGACACACACACACACACAGACAGACACACAGCGAGACACACACACACACACACACACACACACACACACACACACGCACACACACACACACACACACACACACACACACACAGAGAGACACACACACACACACATGAACACTCGTATGTACGTGATTATAATAGAAGCCTGACCCTGAAGAGAGTTACTGCTTCGGCCTCTTCTGAGGAAGATTCGTTCCCTTGTTAGTCACCGAACCACACACGGTTTGAAACTGAATTACACAAAACCCTGCTCTGAATCTCTCGTGTCTTTAGATCTAGACGAGTACAAAGAACCCATCCAGAGTTCTGTTCATCCAAACCGCATCCGTGTGTCCTCTCAGGTGTTCATTTATAACCTGGCAACACATGCCTTGAAATGATAACTAACCATGGTTTTGCATAACTAACCAAAACAGATCATGGTTACTACACTAAGGGGTTTGTGTAGGCCTATACTTTAACTGTACTGTATTAATGGCTTAATGTTTCTACTGTTAAATAAAAATTAAGTGCATGCTCCAAATGCGGATCTGAGAAATGATACGTTCGTTATTGTCGCATTTAGACACCGTCTCTAAAGTTACACACAACATGTTTCTAAGATGAAATAACATTTGATGAGAATACCATACAGTCATAAAACCTACTGTACAGTATTCATCTATGTGTCTGCGCTATATATGATTTTTTATATTTATTCAAATAAACAGTCGAATCATATTTAAAAATGTGCTCAAATTATCCTCAAATGTTATCGAGCTTGTGTTTGAGCCAATTTGGTTACTGTATATAAATATTTAAATATGATTTGACAATTTATTTGAATAAATATTAAAGGTGTGTATGATAGTCGACATCTACAAGAACACGTTACAGTAGGTTTTATGACCGTACGGCATTCTCCTCAAAAGTTATTGAACTTATAAACGTGTCGTGAGTAACTTTAGAGACGGTGCTTATATTGTGTGCGCTTCTGAAGCGTCGCTCACTCGTCGTTGACGTGAAGGGCCAGAGCGTGACCTGTGACCTCTACCACGTCGTCTCCAAGGTCGAAGTGGCGAAACACGGCCCTCATGGTGGTTCTGTGCGGGTCCATGTCGTGATGCGTTCGTGGATCGTTCTCCTGGAAGTTCAGGACGAAGGACATGAACTTACGGAACCGCCGCTTGTCGAACATCCCCATCAGATCTGGAGAAAAACACAAAAAACAACCTCCGATACTAGAAATAAGACGCGTTTTTTTATATTGAGTTATTTATATTAAAGCAATAAGCCCCCAAAAGCTGTGGTTAGCACTGAATTTATAACAGCTAAGCTTCACGGGGGTCTTGCTTTTATACTACAGTTATTCCATACACGCAGTAAGGTTTCACAAACTAAAACAGTGCAAATAAAGTGTAATGATATTAATAAAAACAATATCCTTCCACCAAAAACAATGTAGTTCCTCAGAAACGCTTGTGGCTGCAACGTAGTGGTTGCCGAGTGAAGGATATAATCCTCCTTTAAGTATTAAGTAATCAATAAATATGTGCATGTAATGGGATACGAAAGTATATTAATATGTGTTCGTTTAATAGGGTAGGGTTTTTTACATAAGCTATTGGAAGTGTGCTTGCTGATATAACCAAACTTAAGAACTGATACTAAGGTGCTCCGTTAGAGTGTGTAATGTGGAGGAGTGAAGGCCAGTGGAATGTGCACGCACACACACATAATAAGATCAGATTGCTTGGGTGCTAGGAGTAGGTTACTTGTTTTGCAGGACCCAAGGGAACAAAGGGAGGAGAATGCTGGTTGGAGGAGCGTTGGACGGTTCTGGCGGCCAATGAGAAGACAACACACGTCGACAGATATTATAAATGTTCTGCGAAAATGTTTTCCTGGGTTGGTTCTTTGTAAGACTTGTGTCTGAGAACGACCCAGCGCGCTGTTCTGATCAATACATTTCAATACTTTTTATATTTCGCCTTCCTTCAATTTTTGATCACGCAGGACGTTTGAAGTCCAACACGAGTAACACTCGAATGTAAACAAAGGGGTGTGTTTGTGGAGTGATGTACAACAGCTTCAAACTTGGCAGCAGAGTCAGATTGTGCAGAGGACTCGTCTGGTTCCCGCCATTTAATTAAAATATTAAAAGGTTATTGCGACTTTTTATCTCATAATTCTGACTTTTTTTATCAGAATTGCGTGATATGAGTTCGGAATTCTGAGAACATAGCCCCCCCCCCCTCAAAATTGGACGAGTTTATATATCGCAATTCTGTGAAAAAAGTCAGAATTATGAGATAAAAAGTCGCTATAACCTTTAAATTGTTTTATTCAGTGTCGGAAACGGGCCTCCGTAGGATGTTGTATTAAAAGTTGAAGTATTAAAAAAAAATTGAGTTTTAAAGAAAACAAAAAAAATGGACAAAGACATAAACAAACTTCAGCTACTTAAAATTACAAATTAAAATATCTATAAAAATGTTTAATATGAATGAAAGCCATACTCCTGGTGTTACCTGAATTGTGCGTCTCAGTCTCGGTGCAGGGGACTTTGTGAATCTTCCCTCCTTTATACACGAAACTGCCTTCAATCACCTTGAAGTCCAGATATCGCGTGACCTCAGTGTACAGCAGCATCTTCACCAGAGGACCTGAAGGAAACCACGGCGCTATGAGTTCTGCGATTGAATCCAGTCATAAAAACTGAATTTATGATAACGCAGAATTTGCCAAATTTGGGATGAATTCAATCAGAACACTGAAATCGAGACGCAATATGAACTAGTGAATATTAAGTAGCAAAAATACTATTTAAATATGAATCGTCCGTGTTCTGCGTGTCTGTGACGTGAATATGATCTGGAGTCGCTTCACGAGCGTTTTATAGTTTCTTTTGCGGAAAACTATCGTCATAAAAGTCTTCACAGCAACCCGTCAAAATAAAGGTTCGGATTAACGAAGAAACGGCGACAGAGCTGTTCCTCAATGTACTAATACAAGCATTATTAAAACATTATGTTTTAGGGAATATTTATCAGAAAAAATATTTCGCAGAATAATTTAATGTAAAATAATGAATTAAAAAAAATCTAAATCATTAATTAGTGATGCTTTTGATTATTACTGTTAATGAAATATACACTTTAATAAATTGCTATTTAATATTCTCAGTCTCTTGATTTCAACTAGACATGTTTTTTGATGAATAAAATGTAATTTAACCATTAAATGGAAAAAAATTGAATTTGGTAGAAAAAAAAGGATTTCATGGGGTCTACATCATCACTGCCACACACATACACGCACACACACTTTCTCTCTCACACACACACACTCTCTCTCTCTTTCTCTCTCTCTCTCTCTCTCTCTCTCTCTCTCTCTTTCACACACACACTCACC